>CM052801.1:100447384-100467386 GCA_028533885.1 Nasua narica
AGGGAGAAGGAGTGTGCTCAGCTTTTTCTCTTAAGCCCTCCATCCTTGGGGAGGAAAGATGGAAAAGGAGGAGGAAAGTGGCCATGAGTGTCACCTCTGAAGCCCCTTGATAGGTTACCATGAAGCCAAGGATATGGGGGTTCCTGATCACCCGATCTAGCTTCTTGAATGTATTCTTTGAGCAAGGCATCATGCAGAAGGCTGAGAAATAGCAGCCTTTTCATTCCCCTGTACTCCCGGACCTCCTGTTGTTCGTCAGCAGTCTATTCATTTTACAGTGGCCAGACTGGCCTTCTTAGTAATAATTATATCATTTCATATCTTTGTTCAAAACCTTCCAGCGGCTTCTAATCACACAGGGAATGAAATCCGAATCCTTCAGTTAGGCCCATGAAGCTGGACATGGTCTGGCCCTTGCTACCTGGGCTTTTATACCTTGCCTCAGATCGTTGCTTAAATGTTACTTGTCAAACCGATAGGTGCACGCTCTTTAAAAGACCTCCTTTACTTCCCCACACTGTATCGCAATTTTCCTTTGTTTAACGGCACCTATAATTGTCTATGCACTTGAGTATGCTCTTCTGTTGGGATTATCCCCTCCTTCCACCCACTGAAATTTAACTATGAGACTTGTTCACAGACACACCTTCCCTTGAGAAATTTTTGCTCTGTGTCCGGGAATTAAGGGGAAGAAACGAGAGTGGCATTACTCCTTATTAATCCTAGTGACCCATTAGTAACCTTTGTGCATCTTGTTCCTGTGACCTTATGCTCTGCTGTCCTAGAGGCCTTTAGTTCCAAAGGGAGGGAAGTATTATCTCCAACAGGAAGTACAACACTAGATCCATTGAACCGGAAGTTAAGACTACTACCCAGCCACTCTGGACTCCTCATGCCTGTGAATCAATAGTCAAAGAAAGGAGTTCCTGTGCTGACTGGGATGATTTATCCTGACTACCAAGGGGAAATTGGATAACTACTCCACAACATAGGTGAAAAAGAGTGTGTCTAGAATACAGAAGATTCCTTAGGATGTCTCTTAGTACTACCATACCCTATGATTAAGGTCAATGGAAAACTGTAACAACCCAATGCAGGCAGGATTACTAATGAGGCAGACCTTTCAGGAATGAAGGTTTGGCCCATTCCACCAGATAAGAACCCTGGCCAGCTGAGGTACTTGCTGAAGGTAAAGGGAATACAGAAGAGGTAGCTGTAAATACCAACTATGATCATGTAGCCAGTTATAAAAATGAAGCCTAATTTTCATGAGTATTTTCT
Organism: Nasua narica; assembly: GCA_028533885.1. NCBI lineage: Eukaryota > Metazoa > Chordata > Mammalia > Carnivora > Procyonidae > Nasua > Nasua narica. The sequence goes on from CM052801.1 coordinate 100,448,666, forward strand.
ATTTATTTCCCTATGAATATATTTGTGTGTGTTCTTTTTTCTAAAGAATCCTAACATATTAATAAAATGAATAAACTACTACTAAAAGCAAGAATATCGAAATTGTTTAGAGGGGCATCTGGGTGGCTCAGTTGGTTAAAGCCTCTGCTTTCAGCTCAGGTCATGATTTCAGGGTCCTGGGATCGAGGCCCGCATCGGGCTCTCTGCTTGGTGGGGAGCTTGCTTCCCCCTCTCCCTCTGCCTGCCTCTCTGCCTACTTGTGATCTCTCTCTGTCAAATAAATAAATAAAATCTTAAAAAAAAGAAATAAATATATTTAGATAGAAAATACATGCTGTGTGTCTCCATTATTATAAAGTTAAAAACATGTAAAACTATGATTTTAACAGTCAGAACAATGCTTATCTTTGGGTTTCTTGGATGGGGGAGTTATTAGAAAAGTCATTGAGGGGATTTCTGGGATGCTAGTTATGTTCTATTTCTTGACCTGATTTTTTGTGACCCTGGTGTGATACAACCATGATACTTTCTGGATATTTATGCATATAATTTATTTTTATGCATGTATGTAATACTTCTATCAAAATATTTTAAAATGAGAGCATGAAATGATACTGAAGAAAGTAAGTCATAAATATCACCCATAGCCTCATGTCCTAGTTCAGAAATAAAGATTAATTGTTCATATCTGAACTTGCTATGTCATATATACATTCTTTTAAATATTTTTTTTTTACTTATTTGAGAGAGAGCGAGCACAAAGAGAGAGCTAGCACAAGCAAGGGGGAAGAGTAAAGGGAGAGGGAGAAGCGGGCTCCCTCTGAGCAGGGAGCCCAATGCGTGGCTCCAACCCAGGACCCCAGTGTCACAGCCTGAGCTGAAGGCAGACGCTTAACCAACTGAGCCACACAGGTGCCCCTATACTTTTTATATATCAATTAATTTTATCATTTTCGCTCATTCTTCTTTTTTATGGATTACTTGCTTTTATGGATTACTTTATGATTATTTTTTTATGGATTACTTAATATTTTCTTTTTTATTATTTAAATTCAATTTTATTATTTAAATTCAATTCTTCTTCTACACCCTGCTTTGTGATGCTGGGCCTGGGACTTTGTAAACCAGATTTCTAAATTGCCTGCTGAATGCCTGTTAAGTTCTACCAATAGAAAATACAAGAGAGATACTAAGTTTGAAGGAAAAAGGAAAGACTGGCTTTTTCCTTTTTGCTTCTGCGGTCTTCTTGCAGTTCCGCTGGGCATCATTCCAGCAATGCGCCTTTACTTAGGCATATGAAGTTCTTTCTGATAGAAGCAAATGAATCCATTTGCAGTTTTTCCAACACTTGCAGAACTAATTTCATTGAAATCTTTTTGGGGAAATCAGATAAATAGTGTCCAGTCCAGAAATCTAGTTGTCAGGCTCCTCTAAGCTCAGGAAAACCAATACCAGCTGAGAAGTTTCTTTTATCAGAAGTCTGTGCTTCAATTACACAAGACCCCTCCCCTCAGTTTCGATCTTTAGTAAGTTTTAAAATTCCAATACCTCCACTTTGTTCCACAGGCCGTGCTACTTCCTGTAGTTACTGCCTCCACGATCCCTTTGAACTTTCTCATTTTACCCTTAAAGTCATGTAGTTAACAATTTTATACCTAATAAATAATTCTTTATATTTAATCCTTTCTGTTCAAATTATTTGTGCTATTTCTGTCTCCTGGTTTATAAAGAAGGTGGTAACAGAAGTGGTTCCAGGAAACACCCTAAAATTGTATTTGGGGATTAGTTTGGTTGTATCTTTGGGATAGAGCATGATGCTCAACTCTGAGTCAACAGAAACTGGGATATTGGTAATTCATGTATATCTTCTGCTGACTGCCAGATTTTTGTTAACATACATGCTTTGAGAGTTCAAACTACTGCCATATTGACTGCTATGAGAGTAACTATGATTACAAAGGCTGTAGAGTTGGGTGAACACTTTGAGTAAGATGGAGCTTGTGCGAATGAAAATGACAAGATTGAGTCTATACACTTTAAACTCAAATCATAGAGAACCAGAGAGAGCTGTTGTGGTGACCCAAAATTTCTTGTGGCTGTGGGGTCAATTTTACCAAAAATACGGCACTAAACAAAATTATGCTGGCCATAAAATTACAAGATAACTTAAATATAACAGCTCATCAAAATTCAAGGATGGTGATACTTTTAACACCTCCACTTAACTCATCTTTTTGGCTTGTGGCGAAGAAAGATAGATCTTGGAAAATAACTGTTGATTATTTTTTGTCTTAATCAGGTAATGATTTCAATTTTAAGCTGCTCTTGCACATATGGTGTTTCTACTGAAGAAAATCAACATAGCTCCTGACATTTGCTATTCATCTACTGACCTTTACAATGCTTTTTCTCCAGACTAATTTTTAAAAATCACCAGAAAAGTTTGCTTTACCCAGAAGAGCACATAGTACATCTTCACAGTCTTTCCTCAAGGAGCCATCAATTATTCTGTTTTTTCCCCAAAATATAGAGCCTAGACATTTTGATTGTCTGCACATTTCATACTACATAGTGATCTACTCTATTGACATTACGTTGATTACGTATGATGTAATGATTACGTATGATGAGAAAGAAGTACAGGGAATGGCATGTACTTTAACTGCCTTGGTAAGACATATATGAACCAGAGAGTAGAAGAGAAAAAAAAAAAGAAACATGAAAATTCAAGGATCCACTACCTAAGTGAAGTTTCTGAGGGTTCAGTGGTTTGGAGAATCACCATAGTCTCACCAAAAGGAAAGACAAATTCTTATACTTTTTACCACCTACCAAAGAAAGAGGCACAATTTGATTTCCTTATTCTTTTTTTTAAATTTTTGAGGCAATATATACTACATTTGAGTATCCTAACTGTACCGTTTACTCAGTAATCTGTAAGGTTTCCAGTATTGTTGAGGGCCAGAGAAAGAAAAGACTCAGCAGCGAGTACAAGCTGCAGCAAAACAGTGCAAGCTGCGTTTTCATTTTGGCCTTATAACCCAGCAGATTCATTATCTGTGATAAACAGAAATGCTATGTGGAACCTCTGGGAAGCACCGCTATGAGAACCGTATACTATATCTCTAGGATTTGGGAGAAAATCTATCTGTAGCTTTTGCAAAACAGCCCTGGATTGCTTCTGAGCTTTAATATAGAATGAATACCCACTCATGTGGTATCAAATGATCATGCAGCCCACTTTCTTATCATGAACTAGTTATTATTTGACCCAGGAAGCCTTAAAGTTGAGCATACATAGCAGAAATTTTTCATCAGGTGGAAATGATTGCTAACAGGTGAGGCAGGTCTTAAAGAGCCAAGTAATTTGCAAGAACAGGTGACTCAGACCAACACCTGCTACATTGACGCCTCTCATTGTATTCACATCTATGGTTTCATAGGTAATCTTTTCTTTTAAGATTTTATTTATTTATTTGACAGAGAGGAGAGAGAGCACAAGTAGGCAGAGAGGCAGTCGGGAAGGGGTGGGGGGAAGCAGGCTCCCTGCTGAGCAGAGAGGCCGATACAGGGCTTGATCCCAGGACCCTGAGATCATGACCTGAGGTGAAGGCAGAGGCTTTAACCCACTGAGCCACCCAGGCGCCCCCATAGGTAATCTTTTATATGACTTGGCTGAGAGAGATATCAGCCCTATTTCATAGATTTTCTGTATGATATTCTGGAATTGGACATCTGCTGCATTAAAGCCCCACTCAGAGGCAACCCTGAAGGACAATGGTGAAGGTAAAGTCTCCCAGTGGTACATTTTGTTGTCAACTCAATCTGGAATGAAAGGTGGCCAGATGTACAAATTTATGCTGACTCGTGGGCATTTCTCAATGGTTTAGTTTTATGGTCAAGGACTTGAAAGGGGTGGAATTGGTAGACTGGTGACAATAAAAGACCTCTCAGAGTGGTCATAGAGCATGAAGGTATTTTTGTACCATGTGAATGCTAGCTAATGGCATACATTGCAGAGGCGGCTCAGTGATTACATAGGCAAAAGGGTACATTCACAGCATGGTGAGTATAGTTAATAATACTGTGTTACATATTTGAAAGTTGCTAAGAGAGTAGATCTTAAAAGTTCTTATTGCAAAAAAAAAAAGTTCTTATTGCAAAAAAAAAAGTTCTTATTGCAAGAAAAAAATTCTGTAACTATGTATGGGGATGGATGTTAACTAGAATTATTTCAGTGATCATTATGCAATTTATAGAAATATTGACTCATCATATACCTGGAACTAATATAATGTTGTTTACCAGTTATACCTCAAAATTTTTTTTGAATAACAAACAAAAAAAGGTACTTTCTGTCAATTTCTTCCAGCCTCTTCGCCAGCCATCCAAATCTTCATGTCAGTGATTTCATGAACAGAGTGGCCATAGTGACAAGGTTGGCACGTGATCAACAACTTACCTGGTTATCATTACTGTTGAGCATCTTATCTGCCAACATCAGAGAACAACACTAAGTGCCTGATATGGCAACATTTCCTTGAGAGCAACCAGCTAACCCTCTGGTGGCAACCTGGTTATTATGGCCATATTTTAACACAGAGGAGGAAGAGGTTCATCTCTACAGGAATAGATCTGTTATAAATATGGGTTTGCCCTCCCTATCTGAAATACTTCTGCCCTTATCACAATTCAGGAACTCACTGGTCGCCTAATCTATCATAATGGTGTTCATCATGGCAATGCTTTTAATCAAAGAAATAATTTTGCTGCAAAAAAAAATTGTAACAATAGATTGGTGCTCACGTAACTCACTGCTTTACCACATACCTCATTACTCTGAAGTATCTGGCATAATAGAAGTAAAAGACCCGACTGCTGGGATAAAACAACCTGAAATGATGGGGTTCTGTTTTACAAGATATGGTACACACTTTGAATTAGAGATCAGTTGTCTCAGTCTGCTCATGCTGGCATAGAAAAATACCATACGTTGGATAGTTTAAACAATAGAAACTTATTTTCTTACAGTTCTGGAGGCTGAAATGTCCAAGATCAAGATTCCAACAGGGTTTTATTTCTGGTGAGAACTCTCTTCCTGGCTTTCTGATGACTGTCTTCTCGCTGTGTACTTATATGTTGGAGAGAGAATGAGAGAGAGAGAGAGAGAGAGAGAGGAGAGAACTAGTGTCTTTTCTTCTATAAGGATTCCAGTTTTATCAGATAAGGCTCCACTCTTATGATCTCATTTAACCTAAGTTACCTCCTTAAAGGCCCTATACTCAACACAATCACATGGTTAGGGATTTAGCATATAAATTTTTAAGGGACATAATTCAGTTTATAACACCAGTATATGGTACTGTCTCTCCCATAGCCAAAATGCATGGATCTGCTCATCAAAGACTAGAAGTAAGAATGTCTTCTCTCATAATTATACCTGATAACATATTTGTGAACTTTATGCTGACTAGTGTGCACAACTCAGAGCATTTCTGGTTTGGTGGTCTTAGTTTCCAAAGGAACAATGCTTTCATGAGGGAATACAACAGTAGTTCCATTGAATACAAGGTAAGACAACTACCTAGCCATATTGGTTCTTCATTCTACTGAACCAAGAGTTAAAGAAAGGGATTATTATACAGAATGTGGTGACTGATCCTAATTATCAAAGGGGAATTGTTTGCTGATATACAATGAGGACATTGAGCATCATGTCTGGAACCCACGGGACTCCTCAGTACTTTAAGATAAGTACTTTTATATCCAAAAATAAAAGTTAGTGGAAAATTATAGCAACTAAGAAAACGAAAGGTAGGATCATTAAAGTTTCAGGTCCTTCAAAGATGAAGGTTTGGTCTATGCTACCAGATAAAAACCCTAACCAGTTGAGGTCATAGCTGAGGGCAAGGGAATTATGGAATGAGAAATGGAAGAAAGAAGATATCATGACCAGATGTAGAAACGCAGACTATTCATTCAATTTCCTTCCCTTCTATTCTCCTTCTCCTATTATTTAATACAAGTTTAGTTGGTGGTTAACTTTAAGGTTTTATTTCTATATCAAATAATGTTCAAATATATTGTGACTGAATTTGAAGAGAAATTAATATATTTCAGAGATTGATCATGAAAGTAGATACAATAATTCTTGGAGATTCATTTTGAAGAGAATATGAGAATATCTTCTTTTATATAAAGGATCGTTGGATCTTGTCAGACACAGAGTTGTTGGCTATTGTATTAAAGTTTTGAAGTATGGTATAGGAGTGTAAAAGGGTGTGTACTGATGTTGAATGGCCAGAGGGGTACTTAGACTATGACAGATATTAAGTAATTTTCTCTCAACTCCACACCCACGCTTCTGTGCTCTGCTCTGTGATGCTGAAGCTGAGACTCTGCAAATCTGCTTTGCCAATAACGGATGCTCAAGGAAGACTTCATGTCTAGAAGAGGGAGATATGACTTACTCCTCCTGCCTACTTCTGGGTTTCAGCTCCCGTAAGTTTCTAAGAGTTTCAATAATTTTGATCTCTTCTCTGTTCCACCAACTCTACTTCCTGAAGTCACTACTTCTATGATAGCTTAGAGTTTTCTTTTTATCCTTTCAGTTACCTAACAAAAGTTATGCCAGTTAGCAATTCTTTATTTAACATTCTCTCTGTTAAGAAAAATTGCTGTGGTTTCAGCCAAATACCTGGACATTGACTTATACATATGAGGAATGTTGGGGATTATTTATTTTTAAAATTTAGTTCATAGGTTACACTATTAGTACGGGATCATAATGTAAGTAAGGGAGGGATGGATACCATGTAGAGATCCGCAACTTGGAATTGGCTGCATGAAAAAATTGGATCTATGCTTTGTGGGATGGGGCTGTTTTTTTTTGAATTGTGAAGGTATTAAATAGTATTATTTTCAGTAAGGGAAAGAAAAGGGTGTGTGTGTGTGTGTGTGTGTGTGTGTGTGTATGTGTGTGTGTTGAAAGGTAGATATTAAAAATCAAAGCGATGAACTTTAATGGCCATTTGTCATTCATTTTGGTTGCCTAGGCTCTAAGGCCAGAGATGGAAAGAAGCAGTGACTGTACACAATCCACTTGGTTGGAGATAGTGGCAGTGGACCTAGCTAGCACCACCTGTTTCTTGAGCCCACAGTTGGTCTCCATGGTTCTAGTACCAGCGTTCCATGTCCTGCATCAGTAGTGTAACTTCAGTATTTGTGGCCCTCCAAACTGTATCACTGGATCCTATTAAATCCCTTTTCATAGCAGTCTTGATTTCTAGCCCACCTAGGCTTAGCGACTTCTGTGAGACTGTGTTTTCCTTCTTTATTCGGATGGAGATGTCCTTCAGTTTGTTAGCTACTTCCATAGGGTATATACATCGCCCCATGCACTACTCCTATTAATAGGCTGCAGGTAAGGGTTTTTCATAGTAGGTACCTCTGATACTAAGTAAGAATTCTACTCTTACTCTATCAAAATACACTGTAAAATCTCCACGATCAAGTCATATTACAATAAGTGTTACAATAGTGACAGCAAAAATATACTAATGGACAGACAGTAGAGAACATTATCCAGTCCAGCTAGATTGAGAAGGACCAGTTTCAGGAATGTTGGGGAAAGGCATTAATAGCTAGACCTAATGGACATATATAAAGTTTTAGTCAACCATGACAGACCACAGATTTTGCTCATCCATAAAATATATACACCCCCCAAAAAAGGATAATGGTCTACTCTATAATGAAAACCTCAGTAGATTTTAAAGCATTGGATATCATACAGACTGATCTTTTACCACTGCAAAATTAGATAAGAAAGTAATAACAAAAAAAGACAACTTACCATGCATTTAGAAATTATTTAAAAATGCACTTCTAAGTAACTTAGGAATTTAATCAGATCATAACAGAAATATATCAATACCCAGAACTTACCGATAGTGAAAACATGTATGAAGCCTTCAAGGTACAACCAAGACAATATTTTTATTTTAGTGAAACTGTGAGGTATAATTCACATACAATAAACTGCAAATTTTTAATTAACATATAATGTATTATTTGTTTCAGGGGTACAGGTCTGTGATTCATCAGTCTTACACAATTCACAGCACTCACCATAGCACATACCTCCCCAATATCCATCACCCAGACACCCCATCCTTCTGACCCCCTTCCCCTCCAGCAACCCTTAGTTTGTTTTCTGAGATTAAGAGTCTCCCATGGTTTGTCTCCCTCTCTGGTTTCATCTTGTTTCATTTTTCCTTCCCTTCCCTTATGATCCTTTGTCATATTTCTCAAATTCCTTATATCAGTGAGACCATATGATAATTGTCTTTCTCTAATTAACTTATTTCACATAGCATAATACCCACTAGTTCCATACACATCGTTGCAAATGGTAAGATTTCATTTTTGATGGATGCATACAATATTCCATTGTAGATATACCACTTCTTCTTAATCCATTCATCTGTTGATAGACCTCTAGGCTCTTTCATAGTTTGGATATTGTGGACATTGCTGCTATAAACATTGCGGTGCATGTGCCCCCTTGGATCACTACATTTGTATCTTTGGGGTAAACACCCAGTAGTGCAATTGGTGGGTCATAGGGTAGCTCTATTTTCAACTGTTTGAGGAACCTCCATACTCTTTTTCAGAGTGGTTGCACCAGCTTACATTCCCACCAACAGTGTAGGAAGGTTCCCCTTTCTCTGCATCCTCGCCAACATCTGTTGTTCCCTGACTTGCTAATTTTAGCCATTCTGACTGATGTTAGGTGGTATATCACTGAGGTTTTGATATGTATTTCCCTGATGCGGAGTGATGTTGAACACTTTTCCTCGGGTCTTTTGGCCATTTAGATGTCTTCCTTGCAGAAATGTCTGTTAATACCTTCTGCCTATTTCTTTTTTTTTAAGATTTATTTATTTACTTATTTGACAGAGAGATAGCACAAGTAGGCAGAGTGGCAGACAGAGGGAGAAGCAGGCTCTCCACTGAGCAGGGAACCCGATGAGGGATCATGACCCAAGCTGAAGGCAGCTGCTTAACTGGCTGAGACACTCAGGCGCCCCAGCTTCTTTCTGCCCATTTTTAATCGGATTATTTGTTCTTTGGGTGTTGAGTTAGAGAAGTCCTTTATAGATTTTGGATATGAGCCCTTTATCTGATATGTCATTTGCAAATATCATCTCCTCTTCCCATACTTTGAAAGGAAACCACTATTCACAGCGCATACTTACAGAGTGAGGATTTATACTCCCTCTCCTTGAGGTTGAAGTATCTACAAATATCATCTGGAATTCCTCTGAAATGGTTATTTATTTCTTCTCCCCTACCTAGTTATTTATTCAATAATTTATTTATATCAATATGGACTCATTAAAACTTATTTTAGACTTTAGGTTATAAGCTAATACTAGTTTATTTTGTTGTTCAAACTGTTCTAGTTTTGGCCATTGGGAGCTCTTTCAGTTGGCTACTTTGTCCCTTTTACATACTCCAATCAATGTAGATTTATTTTTAATCACTTCATTATTTTCTAGCACTACAAGGTGATCTGAATCACTGCATATATTTCCTGTCTCAGTCCTAAAATCATTTTTCCAAGGATCCTTGGTTAATTTATTAGAGAGTAATTTTAGAAATCTAAATTCAACTGCTTGGTGTGTTTTTGCTACTGGGGAATTCATTGCTTCTAGTTTCTCTCAACTAACAGAGCAAGGACATATATGTGTCTATTAACATCTGTATATACACGTCTACAAATATTTAATATATGAAACATATGCATTTATTTTGAGCTGAACATGCATTCAAATTAATGTCTCTCATTCTAAATCATTACCACAAGAATCATTCTAGCTCTTCCTTTGCTTATCTATAACCTCCCACTCAATCAGTGAGAGACTTGGCTCTCTGCTCTACCATTCATTTACTTAATCATTTAATTACAATATACATGTATAACAGTGTAGAATTTCTAGCCTGTAACCCCAGGGGAAACAACTTTATCAACCAGAGTACAACATTTATATGCAGTTTCTTTTCCCTTTAATCTTACAGATACCATTCATTTCCAAAGTTATTTAACTTAACACCTTTCCCCCCAACCTCTTTACTATGATTGTTTCATATAGCTATAGCACAGTTAGATTATCTTGTCACACTATGCATTCCTTTCTGGGATTACTTGACCACTTAAATGATTTTTTTAAATTTGCATACATTGGGGAACCTGGGTGGCACAGTTGGTTCAGCGTCCAACTCTTGGTTTTGGCTCAGGTCATGATCTCAGTCAGGGTCATGAGACTGAGCCCTGAGATGAGCCCTGCATTGAGTCCTGCATTAGGCTACGTGCTCAGTGCAGAGTTTGCTTGTCCCTCTCCCTCCCCTCTCTGCCCCTCCTGCTCTCTCTCTCTCAAATAAATTTAAAAAAATGCATATATTGCAATTCACTCTTTGTGCTATAAAATTCTATCATAATGTCACATATCTAGCATTGAAGCATCGTACATATTAGTTCTAACATCCTAAAAATTGCCTGTGTTTTAGTTAGTCACTCTCCTTCTATACTCTAAATTCTTGCCAACTACTGATCTTTTCACTGCCTCTATAATTTTACCCTTCCCAGAAGGTTATATAATTGAGATCATACATTATGTTGTCTTTTCATACTGCCTTTTTTTTTACTTAACAGTATGTATTAAATGTTCATCCAGATATTTTCATACGTCAGTAGCTAATTTATTTTATAGCTAAATAATATTCCAATGAATGTACTATAGTTTGTTTATCCATTCACCTACTTGAGGGCATCCTGGTTGTTTCCAGTTTCTGGCTATTATGAATAAAGTTGTTTTACAGTCGTGTGCATGTTTGATGTGAACATACATTTTCACATCAGTTGTGGAAACACCTAGGATCATAAGTGCTAAGTCATATATATTTAGCTTTAGAAGATTATGTTAGCTTTTTAAGAAACTGCCAAACTGTCTTCCAAAGTGGCTTTCACATTTTGCATTTTTATGAGCAATGAATGAAAGTTCCAGCTGCTCTGCCTCTTCAAAAGTATTTAGTACTATCAGTTTTGGGTTTTTAGCCATTTCAGTAGGCATGTAGAGGTATTGTATAGTTGTAATTTGCAGTTACCTAATGACAAATGGTGTTGAGTATCTTTTCCTGTGCTTATTTGACGTATGTATATCTTCTTTGATGTGGTGCCTGTTCAGATCTTTTGTCTGTTTTTAATCTGGTTGTATGTTTTGTTTTATTTTGCTTTGTTTTGTTTTACTAAGTTTTAATTGTTCTTTTTAATATTTTGGACACAAGTCTTTTATCATATATGTGTTTCTTAAAGTATTTTCTCCTAGTCTGTAGCTTATATTTTCATTCTTTAAACAGTGTATTTTTGCAGAGTATTTTAATTTTAATCAATTCCAACTTAATCTTTTATTTCACAGATCATGTTTTTGATGTTGAACCTAAAAATTCATTGTCAAAGTAAAAGTCACTTCAAAGCTTATAATCATAGAATTACAAGAATTAAGACAGTGTGGTGCTTGTTAAAGTACCAAATAAATTGATGGAGTCTGATGAATATCACAGAAACAGACCCATATATACACAGATGTACGTTTTATGACAAAAGTGGCTTTGCTGAACAGTGAGTAATAGTTCAATCAGCAAATCTTATTAAAGCAAATTAAAAGCCATATGAAAAAAAGAATTTGACCTTTACCTCACAACCTACACAAAAATCGATTCCAATATTGATCATAAGCCTAAATGAGAAAAGCAAATCAATAAAACTTCTGGAAGGTATTATACACGAATATTTTGTGACTTTTGGGTAGATAATGACTTAACTAACTATAAAGCACTAATAATAAATGAAAAGATGGATAAATGGAACTGCCTTAAAATTAAGAACTTTGGTTATTATTATTAAAAGCATTAAAACAATGAAAAGGCAAGCCGCACTGTGATAGTTTGAAAGTTTGTGTCCCCTCAAAATCCATACTTTGAAATCTAATGCTCAGTGTGTTGGTATTAGGAGGTGAGAGACCTTTGGAAAGTGATTAAGTCATGACAGTGGAGCCTTCATGAAAGGTATTAGTGCTTTTATAAAGAGATCCTACAGAGCTCCTTAGGCCCTTCTTCACGTGAACATAAAAGTCTGCAACCCAGAATGGGGGACTCTCACTTCGCCACACTGGCACTCTGATCTTGAACTTTGAGCCTCCAGAACCGTGATCAATACATTTCTACTGTTTATAAGCCATCCATTCTATAGTATTTTGTTATAGCAGCCCAAACAGACTAAGACACACACTGTAATAGAAGACATTTGTAATACATAAAATAAACCAAAACCTCCCGTCTAGAATGTATAAACAACTATTACAAATCAATAAATAAAAGACAGCATGATATAAAAACGTGCAAGAGACTTGAAAAGAAACTTCACAAAAAATAATATACAAACAACCAACAAGCATATAAAACAACGATCAACCTATTTGTCAAACACGGGAATGCAAATTTATGCCACCATAAGATACTACAACATACCTAGCACAACTGATAAAATAATTGTATAAACAAAATACTGGTAAGGGTATAATATAATAGGAACCCTCAAACTCTGCTGGTGGATGTGTAAATTGCTATAAGCACTTGAGAAAACAATAGGTCATTATTCACTGTTGAAGAAATGATTATACTATATCCCAGAAATTCTTGTGGGACATGTACATGAATTTTCATGGTAGAATTATTCATAATGGCTCCGAACTAGAAAAACTCCAAATATGTACCACTAGTAAACTAGGTTTTAAAATTATGGATTATTCATAAAATGGAATACTATACTATGTAGCAGTAAGAATGAACAAAGGAGTGCTAAATCACCAACATGGATGAATCTCATAGACATAAGGTTGCATTAGAGAAAGAAACTATGCACAGAAGAATATATACTGTATGATTCCATATATATAATCTCAAAAATAAGCAAAACTAGAACACTACCCAACAACCAAAAGGAACAGATTGCTTATACACATAATGATATTGCTGAAACATAAAAATATTATGATAAAAAGAAGCCAAATACAAAATGATATAAATTATTGATTCCATTTAAATAAAATTCTAGAAAAGAATAAAACTATAGTACCAAAAAGCAGATAAGTAAGTTGCCTGGGTCCAGAGGTGGTCATTGTAAAAGGACATTAGGAAAATTCTTAAGGTAACAGAAATATTCTATATCTTAATTATTGTAGCAGTAATACAGGTTTGTCGTTTGTCAAAACTCATTGAGCTGTGCATATAAATTGGGTAAATTTTATTACATTTATATTATTTCTTAATGAAGTCGATTTGTAAAGATTTTATTTGTTTGTTTGCGAGAAAGGGCCCATGCATGAGTGGGAGGAAGGGGCAGAGGGAAAGAATCCCAAGCAGACTCCGCACTGCTCACAGAGCCTGGTTCAGGGCTTGATCTCACGGCCTTGAGACCATGACCTGAGCTGAAACAAGTCAGATGCTTAACCAACTGATCCACCCAGGTGCCCCTTAATTAAGTTGATTTTTAAACAAAAAGTAAACATAAATAATTTCTGGTGACAGAAGTCAGAATAGTGGTTATTGTGGGGATTTAATGACAGGCAGAACATAAGGGAGAATTCTAGGGTGCTGATAATTGGAATGTAGTCGACACAAAATGTCATATTATTTTCAGGTGTACAACACTGATTCAACAATTCTATGCCTTACTCCGTGCTCACCACAGTAAGTGTAGTTACCATCTGTCACCATACAATGTTATTACACTAACACTGACTATATTCCCTATGCTGTAATTTCCATCTCCGTGACTTATTTTATAACTGGAAGTTTGCACCTCTTAATCCCCTTCACCTATTTTATGCATTCTCCCTCCCCTTCTCCTCTGGCAACCACCAGTTTGTTCTTTGTATTTACCAGTCTGTTTCTGTTTTTCATTTGTTTTGTTTTTAGATTCCACATGTAAATAAAATCATATGGTTTTTATCTTTCTCTGATTTATTTCATTTAGCATAATAACCTCTAGGTCCCTTCATGTTGTCACAAATGACAAGATTTCATTCTTTTTTATGGCCAAATAATATTCCTCTGTGTGTGTGTGTGTGTGTGTGTGTGTGTGTGTGTGTGTGTACACCACATCTTTATCCATTCATCTATCAATGGATAGATGGATCCTTGGTTTCTTCAAGGATCTTCTATCAATGGACCCTTAGGTTTCTTCCATGTCTTAACTATTGTAAATAATCCTGCAATAAACATAGGGATGCATGTATCTTTTCAAGTCAGTGTTTTCATTTTCCTTGGTTAAATATACAGCAGAATTACTGGGCCATATGATATTTCTGTTTTTAATTTTTTTTTAGGAACCTCCATATTGTTTTTCACAGTGGTTGCACCAATTTACATTCCCACCAACAGTGCATGAGGATTCCCTTCTCTCCACATTTTTGCCAACACTTGTTATTTCTTGTCTTTTTGATGCTGACTGGTGTGGGGTGAGGTTTCATTGTGGTTTGATTTGCATTTCCCTGGTGATTAGTGATGTTGAGCACCTTTTCATGCATTGTACAATAATAAAATTTGTATGGAACCACAAAAGACCCCCAATAACCAAAGCAACCTTGAGAAGAAAATAAAATTGGAGGTATCCAAATTCTAGATTTCAAGATATACTCCAAAGCTAGAGTAATCAAAGCAGTATGGTACTGGCACAAAAATGAACCATAGATCAGGGAATAAGATAGAGACCCCAGAAATAAACCCCTCCTATATGGTCAATTAACTACAAAAAAGGAGGCAAGAATAAATATACAATGGAGAAAAGACAGTCTCTTTAATAATGGTGCTGAGAAAACTGGTCAGCTACATGCAAAGGAATGAAACTAGACCACTTTCTTATACCATACACAAAAATAAACTCAAGATAGATTAAAGACCTAAATGTAGGACCTGAAACCATAAAATTCCTAAAAGAAAACATATCTGTCATTAAAGAAGTATTAACAAAAATCATGAATCACAGTTATTACGTGGTGTTCAGTTTTGGAAAGATAAGCATATGTTAACTTAGAAGCTATGCATAGACTAATGGTCTGTTAAATAAAATGTGGTTCATTTTTATGGAAATATTGCATAATTTTTATGAAAATCAGTGGTTTTAAAAAGTATATTTTTACTCATGACTAAGAATGGATGCCATTAGTGACTAGAAAACATTTTATTTTTTAATTCAAATTTTTATTTAAATTCTAGTTAGTTAACATATAATACTAGTTTCATGAGTAGAATTCAGTGATTTATCACTTAAATACAACAGCCAGTGCTTAAAACAAGTGCCCTCCTTAATACCTATCACTCATCTAGCCTATCCCCCACTCACCTCCCTCCATCAACCCTCAGTTTGTTCACAATCTTTAAGAGTCTCTTATGCTTTGTTTCCCCCTCTATCTTCCCTCCTCTTCCTATATGTTCATTGGTATCATTTCTTAAGTTTCACCTATGAGTGGAATTATATGGTATTTGTCTTTCTCTGACTGACTTATTTTACTTAGCATAATACACTCTAGCTCCATCCACGTCGTTGCAAATGGCAAGATTTCGTTCTTTCTGATGGCTGAGTAATGTAACATTTTGTATATATACTTTATTTTCTTCTTATCCATTCATCAGTCGATGGACATTTGGTCTGTTTCCACAATTTAGCTATTGTGGACATTGCTGCTATAAACATCAGGGTGCATGTACTTATTCAAATCTGTATTTTTGTATCCTTTGAGTAAATACTAGTGCACGTGTTGCATCTCAGGATAGTTCTAATTTTTCGAGGCACCTCCATGCTGTTTTCCACAGTGGCTGCACCAGTTTGCATTCCAATGAATAAAGTGAGAGGGTTCCCCATTTTCCTCATCCTCCCCAACATCTGTTGTTTCCTGCTTTGTTAATTTTAGCCATTCTCACAGGAGTGAGGTGGTATCTCATTGTGGTTTTGACGATATTCCCCTAATAATAAGTGATGTTGAGCATCTTTTCTTGTGTCTGTTAGCCATCTGGATGTCTTCTTTGGAAAAGTATCTATTCGTGTCTTCTGTCTATTTCTTTTTTTTTTTTTTAAAGATTTTATTCATTCAATTAACAGAGAGAGAACACAAGCAGGCAGAGAGGCAGGCAGAGGCAGAGAGAGGAGCAGGCTCCCCGCGGAGCAAGGAGCCCGATGCAGGACTCGATCCCAAGACGCTGGGATCATGACCTGAGCCAAAGCAGCTGCTCAACCAACTGAGCCACCCAGGCGTCCCACTTCTGCCTATTTCTTAATGGATTATTTGTTTTTGAGGTGTTGGGTTTGATAAGTTCTTTATAGATTTTTGATACTAATTCTTTATCAGATATGTCATTTGCAAATATTTTCTCCCATTCCATAGGCTGCCTTTTAGTTGTGCTGATGGTTACCTTCACTGTGCAGAAGTTGTTTATTTTTATGAAGTCCTAATAGTGCATTTTTGCTTTTGTTTCCCTTGCCTTGGAGACATATTTAGTAAGAAGTTTCTGTGGCCAAGGTCAAAGAGGTTGATGCCTGTGTTCTCCACTAGGATGTTGATGGTTTCCTGTCTCACATTTAGGTCTTTCATCCATTTTGAATTTATTTTTGTGTATGGTATAAGAAAGTGGTCCAGTTTCATTCTTCTTCTACATGTTGCTGTCCAGTTTTCCCAACACCATTTGTTAAAGAGACTGTCCTTTTTCCATTGGGTATTCTTTCCTGCTTTGTCAAAGATTAGCTGACCATATCATGTGCAGGTTCATATCTGGGTTTTCTATTCTGTTCCACTGATCTAAGTGTCTTGCTTTTGTGCCAGTACTATACTATCTTTTGACTACAGCTTTGGAATATAGTTTGAAGTCCAAAACTGTGAGGCCGCCTTTTCTTTTCTTTTTCAAGGTTGCTTTGGCTATTTGGGGTCTTTTTGGATTCCATACAAATTTTAGGATTGCTTGTTCTAGCTCTGTGAAAAATGGTGGTGGTATCTTGATAGGGATTGCATTAAATGAGTAGATTGCTTTGGGTATTTTAACAATATTTGTTCTTCCAATCCATGAGCATGGAATTTTTTCTATTTCTTTGTGTCATCTTCAAATTCTTTTATAAGTGTTCTATAGTTTTTGGAATACAGATCTTTTACCTCTTTAGTTAGGTTTATTCCTAGATATCTTGTTTGGGGTGCAATTGTACATGGGATTTCGTTTTCTGCTTTTTTATTGCTACATATAAATGCAACAGATTTCTGTATATTGATTTTTTTATCCCATGATTTCACGGAATTCATGTATTCTAGAAAATTTTTGGTGGAATCATTCGGGTTTCTGCAGAGTATCATGTCTTCTCCAAATAGTGAAAGTTTGTCTTCTTCCTTGACAATTTGGATTCCTTTTCTTTTTTCCTTTTTTTTTAAATCTAATTGCTGAAGCTAAGACTTTTAGAACTATGTTAAGTAACAATGGTGAGAGTGGATATTCCAGTCTTGTTCCCAATCTTAGATGAAAATCTCTGTTTTTCCCCAGTAAGGATGACATTAACTTACTGTGGGTCTTTTATATATGGTCTTTATGAGGTTGAGGTATGTTCCATGTATCCTTTGTTGAGGGTTTTTATCAATAAAGTATGCTGCACTTCGTCAAATGGTTTTTCTGCATCTATTGAGAGGGTCACATGGTTCTTATCCTTTCTTTTATTAATGTGGTGTATTCTATTGATTGATTTGTGAATATTGAACCACCCAGGAATAAATCCCACTTGATTTTAGTGAATAATTCTTTTAATGTACTGTTGTATTTGATTCGCTAATAATTTGTTGAGAATGTTTATATGCAAGTTCGTCAGGTGTTCTGGACTATAATTCTCTCTGTACTGAAAGGATGATTCTCCTCTTTTCTTGAAGAATCAAGCCAAGGAAGGAGCACCCGCCTGTGTGCCTTTGGCATTTGCACAATGATGGCCAGTGAGGCCTCAGAAGCAAGAACTCACACACTTTTCTTTCCCCATTGCTGACCCCCATCCCCTTGCGGGTCCGTTCTTTAGCCTTTCCAACCCATCCTGAGGCCAATGCCCTGTGGTTTCGGGCCAGAGCCCAAACAAGGAGGCAAGGTCTCCTGCTAGTTTCTAGGACATGACAAAACTCCTCTTCGTGTAAAGATTTTTATTTATTTATCTGAGAAAAAGCACACACAGAGGGAGAGAGAAAAACGGAGCCCCAGGAAGCAGGAGCCTGGTGTGGGGTTCATCCCACAATCCTGAGATCATGCCCTCAGCTAAAGGCAGATGCTTAACTAACTGAGCCACCCAGGCGCCCCATGGGTATCACAAACTCAGAACTCCTGAACTGGGTAAGGACAAACGGTGGGGGGATGTCACTCACACACTCAGCCGCTGAGGCCCGAGAACCCGCCTACGCCAGGGAACGCCACTGCAGAGCTTCCCCAGGGACACCAAGCTCTGCATGTGGGAGTCACTGCAGGGAACAGCCCCCCAGCCCCCAAAGGGGGCTCTTTGCCCTGCTTTCTTCCCCAACCCTCCCTGGCCCAAAACTGCTTAGAACGCCCAGGGCTGCTTTCACACACACATACACACACACACACACAC
>CM052801.1:100467886-100513089 GCA_028533885.1 Nasua narica
TGACTCCCATTCCCGCCTGGGACCTCCCCTCTGACGACCTGAGATCTGCTCCTTACACCAGGCCCTTCGTCACTCAGAGACCCGGATGCGGAAATCCGGCCTCGCCACGTGCTCCCATCCCCCACCGCGGACCCTCCCGCACTGACTCAGCGCTGGGGTCTGGGGTCCCTCCGCCCTCCCTCTGCATCCTCACCGTGATCCCAGCTGGACCTGGGCCCTCCCCTCTGCCCACCGGAGCATCTGGGCCTTCAGCCAAGGACACCAGTGTCTCTGAGACCCAGATGCATCAGTCCCCCCACAGGGACAGCGAGTCCCCTTCTCGCCCGGCCGCCTTCCCGGATGACCCTGGGGCCCGACCCCGGTGAGGTGCCCTCTGTCCTCCCTCAGGGTTCATACCTTGACTCCCATTCCCGCCTGGGACCTCCCGTCTGACGACTAGAGATGTGCTCCTTACACCAGGCCCTTCGTCACTCAGAGACCCGGATGCGGAAATCCGGCCTCGCCACGTGCTCCCATCCCCCACCGCGCACCCTCCCGCACTGACTCAGCGCTGGGGTCCGGGGTCCCTCAGTCCTCCCTCTGCACCCTCACTGTGATCTCCGCAGGACCGGGACCCTCCCCTCTGCCCACCTGAGGGAGGCCCAGCTCCTTCCACCAAGGCCCCCGTTGTCTTTGAGACCCGGATGCAGAAGTCGGGATTGACCACGTGCTCCCATCCCCCACCACGGACCCTCCCGGACTGACTCTGGCCCAGGATCCGGGGTCCCTCAGTCCTCCCTCTGCACCCTCACCGTGAATCCCAGCAGGATCTGGGCCCTCCCCTCTGCCCACCTGAGGGAGGCCCTGATCCTTCTGCCAAGGCCCCCAGTCTCTTGGGAGACGCAGATGGGAAAGTCAGGGCACACAGTTGTGTTTTAGCCCACGCGGCCCTCCAGTGGCTGATGCAGTTTGGGGATCCAGAGGCCCTTACTCTCCCTTCTGGCCCTCACCCAAATCCTAGCGTGATCAGGGCCCTCTGCTCTCCTGACCTGAGACCTGAGACCAGGCCCCCAGTGTCTCTGACACCTGGATGCAAGTCAGGTCTCACAGCTTGTCTCCCTCCAGCCCAGGAGACTTCCTGAACTGACACTAGAGCTTTACCTCTGTGAGGCCCCTCTTTCCTGGGGTCCTGAGTCCCCCGGTCTGCCCTTAGTGTCTTTACTTATCTTCACATCTGGCAGGGCCTGTGACTCCTCCCTGTGCTAACCTGAATGCACATCTGAGACCGAGTCAAACCTCCTTAGGAATCCCAAGACAAAACTGAAAATATACTGCATCAGGCCGACTGCCATGGGGCTTCCCACAGCTGACAGCTAGAGTAGAGTTTTGTTGCTGGTGGGAGTTTCCTCTCTTGTGGAGTTGAGGGTTCTCTCAATCTCCCCTCAGTGTCCTCACCTTGATTACTGACAGGACATGGGCCCTTCCCTCTGCTGATCTGAGTCCAACTCCTTCAGATTAAGGCCTTTCCCTCCTTGATATCTCCCCTTTCTCCAGAAGAACTCAAAGGCCACCATACAGGGTTGCGTTTTCCTGGGGCCTCCCAAAACCAATTGCAGGTTCAGGGTGAGGCTGGGGACCCTTCTTTTCTGAGGTCGAGGGTTCCTTTAGTCCTTTCTCAGGATCCTTTCTTTGATACCTGGCAGGTACTGGCACTCCTTTCTCTGCTGATCTGAACACATAGCCCTCTCCATCCAAGTTTTACTTTGTGAGACTTCCTCGGAAGGGAGTCAGGGGCTTCCACATCTTCCTGACTTGGGGCCTCCAGGGAATGACCACAGGAACAAGGTGACGTTGGGACCCATCTGTTGTGGTTTGGGAGGTTCCTTCAATGCTCCTTGAAGATCTTCACTCTGACTTCTGGAAGGGCCTTAGACTGACCTGAGTCCTTCCCCTCCTGGCCAAGGCTTTCCTTGCTCTGAGAACCCTAAGGCAGAAAGGGGTGACCGCTCAGCCTGACAGTTCTGCTGGGGTCTCCCAGGCCTTCATTAGGGTTGGGACTGGGCCCTCTGGGTAGGGTGGACCCCCTCAGTTCATACTAGCAAGGGTCCTCATCTTAGCTCCTGGCTCCTTGAGTAAATGTTCATTTGGAAATGCCCCTTTCCTGTCATCTCTAAGTATTTGCTCAGCTACAACCCTTGCGGAGAATGACTCAGTGCCCCAGAGTAGATGGTAATGGGCAGCTGCGGCACCCATGACTCGTGAGGGAGGGTCCGAGAAAAAGCACACTTTCCAGTGGTGCTTCTTTACCAGCTAGCCTGGATTCAAAAACATTTTGCTCTAAAAGATTTATTTTCCACGTGGAAGAAGCAGAGCTGCAGGATATGGGGAGATCCTGGTGTTTTTGAGGTTATCTAACATTGTATCATTGAGTGCAGTTGTTCTCTCTTAACCTTCATCCATAGTTTAAAAATATGTATTTTATATTGCTACCAAGCTTCTATTTGGAATGCACATAACATTTCATGAAAGAATACCGACCCCTCCTGTGTGTGGATTGCTCTGAAACTTCCTATTCTATTTACAGTCCATTCTTTCCTTCTCTCATCTCATGGCTTATTTATTTTTATAACTGGAAGTTTGCATTTTTTTGAATCCTCTTCACCTATTTCACCCATCCGACCCCCCTCCTCTCTTGCCACCACCAGTTTGTTCTTTGTATTTATGAGTCTTTCCAGCCTGTTCTTCTATTAAAATCATTTTTTTGAAAAGCCAGTCCTCACTCACTTGTCAAAAGTTCAAAAATAAAAGAAGTAAAACCAATGAATTACCAAAGTAGTAATTAGCAAAAGTTTATTATGCACACACCAAAAAGACAGTTTGTGAACAGGGTGCACTCAACCAAAGCCTGTGATTTGCAATGAGGCTCAGGGGTATATTGTTACAAAGTAACTTCTATGGTGAGAAGGCAGTGACTGTTTATTCCTCACAGTGATAGGTTATAATATCAGAATTTTCTTAAATTCTAGGGAATTGGTTAGTGGTTACCTCATATCAATTTTGGGAAACTGTTTGTTTTGCTTATGATTTCCAGAGGTATAAGCAAGAAATTACCCATGTTGTTAGTCTTGCAAAATAAGGTAAATTAAACTTTGTTTGTAGAACTTAGCTGTTTTTGTCTTTTCAGGGAGTTTTCAAGGCTGGCCTCCATTTGTTTTTGATTGTTAACACACTAAAATGGTTTCAGGTGATCTTTAGCACGGATTTTTTTTTTTTTGTGGGGGCCGTACTACCTTAATCATACCATCTTTCCTTCTGTCCTGATACTACCGCAGGGTTACTGGACTCTGTCTGTGCTCAGAGGCCATGCCTCATATTTCCACAAGTAGAGGTGGAAGTTGAAAATCATCCCTCCACTTACCCTATCGCCTCCATTTACACAACCTGCAGCACCTCCCCACTTCCCTGCTGCTCCCCACGCCCCCACCCTCCCGCCCCCAACACTAGCAATCTTCAGTGTCCTTTCCCGGCTTTCTCGGTTTTGTTTAGATTTTTTTTAATCTCCCCCACTTCCACCGCATAGTTATTTAGTGTTGATTTTGAGAGTGGAAGTCAGCGGCTGGAACTGGATGGTCATCTTGGCAACTACAGGTAAGGCATTAAATTTGTAAATAATTTAAGGAGAATTTCCACCTTTATAATCTGTTACTCATTCATGAATATGTTTTAGTTCTCTATTTGGAACTTCTCTTTGTTGAATTTATCAACAGATAGATTTATTTTTGTCTCCATTAATATCTAGCACATTTTTCTTAGAATTCTTTTTAGGCAATTTTTGGATTTTGCTGCCATTTTGAATGGGATATTTTCTTTTACATGTTCTAATTAGTTATTGCCTTTATTTAGCATGGTTCTTGATTTTGCTATAATGATATTCCATATAATATTTTCCTGAAATCTCACACATTTGAATATTCCATGTACCTATTCCTCTGAATATACATAATATTATAGATAAAAATACTTTATTGTTTAGAATTTTAAGGTTTTACTTTTGCATTGATGGTTGTAACTTTCTCAGCAATATGAAAATAAAATGTAAAAGTATGATTGGTCCTTTTTCCCTAATGGCACTCTACTACATCTGCCAAATCATTTGTTGGATGTATTTCTATCACCTGTACTCAACACTCCAAAAAACAAACATCTTTCCCTCAAAGCAACTATGCTCCTAATATTCTCATTTTTGCAAAAAGCTCCTTCACATTCCTAGTCCTTCAGATGTAAAATCCTGGAGCTATAATTGACTCCTCCCTATAATTTCTCCGTGTCTAATAACCAGATCTTATTATTTCGTTTGTTCTCTCTTCTGCTGAGCCATTCTGTTTATTGTTTTCCTGCATCACTTTATTCTATTTGCCAGCTACCTAACTATCTCCTATTTTTTAGTCTGGAATTAAGAAGATCCAGTCTTAGCCCCTCAACTGCCTAACAAGCCTCCTGCTCTAGTCACCCCATGCCTCCTTCAAAATTCCTGGTGCCAAGTAGACATGATTCCCTGCTTACCTCTGTTCTCTTCAAACATTTATTCCTGCCTCTAAGCCTGTTTCATCTGGGATGCCCTTAATGCTTTTGTCTTTAATCCTCCCCAAATTTAGTCGTCCCCTAAAACTATTCGAAATTCCCACTTCCTCCATTGAGCTTTCCTTAGGTCTTCAAACTCACACTAACAGAAAGCTCTCACAAGTGTCTTTCAAAACTTAGTTAATCGGCATCTCCATATGTTCTAGAATGGTACTTAATCATGAATCTTAAGTCATAATAAGAATTGATACTTGTGTAGTTCTTCTGTACTAAGCACTAATCGAAATATTTCCTTCTCTTAAATTCAGTTGTTCACAACAACCTCACAAAGTACATACAATTATAATCCCTATTTTTCTTTTTTTGTCTTGAAATTTTAAGATTTTGTTTCAAATTTTTATTTAAAGGCCAGTTAATTAACAGTGTGATATTAGTTTCAGGAGTAGTATTTAGAGATTCTTGCATGTAACACCCAGTGCTCATTACATCATGTGCCCTCCTTAATTCCCACCACCCACTTAACCCTTCCCCACCACCCACCTCCCCTCCAGTAACCCTTGGTTTGTTCGATATAGTTAAGAGTCTGTTTTGTGGATCACCTCTTTTTCTTTTCCCCTATGTCTGTCTGGTTTTTTCCCTTAAATTCCAGTACGAGTGAAATCATGTGGTATTAGTCTTTTACTGACTAACTTATTTCACTTAACATAATACATTCTAACTCTATCCATGTCCTTGTAAATGGCAAGATTTCATTCTTTCTTACAGCTGAGTAATATTACACTACACACACACACACACACACACACACACACATATATAAACACTACAACTTCTTTATTCATTCATAAGTTGATGAATATTTGGGCCCTTTCTGTAATTTAACTATAGTTGATTATGCTGCCATAAACATCAGGGTGCATGTATCACTTCGAATCGGTATTTTTGTATCCTTTGGGTAAATACCCAGTAGCACAATTGCTGGATTGTAGGGTAGTTCTACTTTCAATTTTTTTTAAGATTTTATTTATTTATTTATTTATTTATTTATTTATTTATTTATTAGAGAAAAAGAGAGTGAGAGAGAACATGAGAAGGGAGAAGGTCAGAGTGAGAAGCGGACTCCCATGGAGCTGGGAGCCCGATGTGGGACTCGATCTCAGGACTCCGGGATCATGACCTGAGTCGAAGGCAGTTGCTTAACCAACTGAGCCACCCAGGCGCCCTCTACTTTCAATTTTTGAGGAACCTCCATGCTCTTTTCCAGAATGCCTGTACCAGTTTGCATTCCCACCAACAGTGTAAGAGGGTTGGTTCCCCTTTCTCTGCATCCTCACTAACATTTGTTGTTCCCTGTGTTGTTAATTTTAGCCATTCTGACTAGTGTACGATGATATCTCATGATAGTTTTGATTTGTATTTTTCTGATGGTCAGTGATGTGCAGCATCTTTTCATGTGTCCGTTGGGTATGTATGTTTTCTTTGAAAAATGTCTATTCGTGTCCTCTGCCCATCTCTTAACTGGATTACTTATTTTTTAGGTGTTGGGTTTGGTAAGTTCTTTATAGATCTTAGATACTAACCCTTTATTAGATATGTCACTTGCAAATATCTTCTCCCATTCCATAGGCTGCCTCTTAGTTATGTTGATTGTTTCCTTCGCTATGCAGAAGCCGTTTATCTTAATGAAGTCCCAATATTTTATTTTTGCTTTTGTTTCCCTTGCCTCTGGAGACATATCTAGTAAGAAGATGCTACAGCCATTGTCAAAGAGGTTGCTACCTGTGTTCTTCTCTCGGATTTTGATGGTTTCCTGTCTCACGTTTAGGTCTTTCATCCATTTTGAGTTTATTTTTATGTCGGGTGTAAGAAAGTTGTCCAGTTTCATTTTTTCACATATTGCTGTCCTGTTTTCCCAGCATCATTTGTTGGAGAGACTTTTTTCCATTGGGTATTCTTTCCTACTTTGTTAAACATTAGTTGACCATAGAGTTGAGGGTCCATTTTTGGGTTCTCTATTCTGTTCCATTGAACTCTGTGTCTGTTTTTATAGCAGTACTATACTGTATAGCATTGTGATACAGATTGAAGTCTGGAATTGTGATGCTTCCAACTCTGGTTTTCTTTCTCAACATTCCTTTGGCTATTTGGGGTCTTTTGTGGTTTGAAATATATTTTAGGATTGCTTGTTCTAGCTCTGCAAAGAATGCTGGTAGTATTTTGATAGAGATTGCATTACATGTGTAGATTGCTTTGGGTAGTATAGACATTTTAACAATATTTGTTCTTCCAATCCATGAGCATGGAATTTTTTTTCCATTTCTTTGTGTCATCTTCAAATTCTTTCATAAATGTTCTATAGTTTTCAGAATACAGATCTTTTACCTCTTTGGTTAGGTTCATTCTTAGGTATTTTATGGTTTTTGGTGCAATGATAAATGGGATCAACTCCTTGCTTTCTCTTTCCACTATTTCATTATTGGTATATAGAAATGCAACAGACTTCTGTGCATTGATTTTGTATCCTCTGACTTTGCTGAGTTCGTCTATCAGTTCTAGCAATTTTTTGGTGGAGTCTTTCAGGTTTTCTACATAGAGTATCATGTTGCCTGCAAAGAGTGAGTTTGACTTCTTCCTTGTTTCTTGTCTGATTGCTGAGGCTAGGACTTCCAAAACTATATTAAGTAACAATGGTGGGAATGGACATGCTTGTCTTGTTCCTGATCCTAGAGGAAAAGCTTTCAGTTTTTCCCCATTAAGGATGACATTACCTGTGGGTCTTTTGTATATGGCCTTCATGATGTTGAGGTATGTTTCCTCTATCCCTACTTTGTTGAGGGTTTTGATCAATAAAGGGTACTATATTTTGTCAAATGGTTTTTCTGCATCTATTGAGAGGATCATATGGTCCTTATCATTTCTTTTATTAATGTGGTATATGATGTCGAAGCCCAGGAATAAATCCCACTTGATATTAGTGAATAATTCTTTTAATGTACTGTTGCATTTGATTTGCTCATGATTTGTTGAAAATTTTGCATCCATGTTCATCAGAGATATTGGACTGTAATTCTCTTTTTTAATGGGGTCAATCTGGTTTTAGAATCAAGGTAATGCTGGCCTCACTGAAGAAGTTTGGAAGTTTTCCTTCCATTTTTATTATTGGGATAGTTTGAGAAATAGTTATTAATGCTTCTTTACATGTCTGATAGAATTCCCCTGGGAAACAGTCTAGCCCTGGATTTTGTTTGTTGGGAGATTTTTGATTACTGACTCAATTTCTTTGCTGGTTATCAGTTTGTTCAAGTTTTCTATTTCTTCCTCTTTCAGTTTTGGTAGTTTATATATTTCTAGGAATTTATTCATTGCTTCCAGATTGCCCAATTTATTGGCATATAATTGCTCATAATATTCTCTTTGTATTTCTGTGGTGGTGTTATTTTTCCTCTTATTTGTGATTTTATTTGGGTCCTTTCTCTTTTCTTCTTGTAAGTCTGGCTAGGAGTTTATCAGTTTTATTGATTCTTTCAAAAAATCAGCTCCTGGTTTCATTGATCTGTTCTACCGGTGTTTTGTTTTTTTTTTTTAATTTTATTTCTACATAATTTATTTCTGCTCTGATCTTTATTATTTCCTTTCTTCTGCTGGCTTTAGACTTTATTTATTGTTCTTTTTCTAGCTCTTTTAGATGTAAAGTTAGGTTGTGTGTTTGAGATTTTTCTTGCTTCTTGAGGTAGGCCTGTATTGCTACACACTTCCCTCTTAGGACCACTTTTGCTATATCTCAAAGGTTTTGGATCATCATGTTTTCATTTCATTTGTTTCCATGTATTTTTTTTTTAAAGTTCTTTAATTTTCTGGTTGACTCATTCATTCTTTAGTAGAATATTCTTTTTTTTTTTTTTAAGATTTTATTTATTTATTTATTAGGAAAGAGAGAGAGAGTGAGAGAGAGCATGAGAAGGGAGAAGGTCAGAGCGAGAAGCGGACTCCCCATGGAGCTAGGAGCCCGATGTGGGACTCGATCCCGGGACTCCGGGATCATGATCTGAGCCGAAGGCAGTCGCTCAACCAACTGCGCCACCCAGGGGCCCCTTTAGTAGAATATTCTTTAACCGCCATATATTTGTGGTCTTTCCATATTTTTTCTTGTGGTTGACTTCAAGTTTCATAAAGTTGTGGTCAGAAAATAGGCATGGTATAATCTTAAAATTTTTGTATTTGTTGAGACTTGATTTGTGACCAAGTATGTGATCTATTCTAGAGAATGTTTCATGTGCACTTGAGAAGAAAGTGTATCCTGCTACTTTAGGATGAAATGTTCTGAACATCTGCTAAGTCCATCTGATCCGGTGTCATTCAAAGCCATTGTTTCCTTGTTGATCGGCTTAGATGATCTGCCCATTGCCGTAAGTGGGCGTTTGAAGTCCCCTACTATTATTGTATTATTATCAATGAGTTCCTTTATGTTTGTTATTGTTTTATATATTTGGATGCTCCCGCATTAGGAGCATTAATATTTACAATTGTTACATCTTCTTGTTGGACAGACCCTTTTATTGTGATATTGTGCCCTTCTTCATCTCTTGTTACAGTCCTTGGAATAAAATCTAGTTTGTTTGATACAACTATGGCTACTGCAGCTTTTTTTTTTTGATCTCCATTAGCATGATAGATGGTTCTCCATCCCCTTACTTTTAATCTGCAGGTGTCTTTAGATCTAAAATAAGTCTCTTGTAGGCAGCAGATAGATGGGTCTTGTCTTTGTCTTTTCATTGGAGCATTTAACCCATTTACATTCAGAGTGATTATTGAGAAATAGGAATTTAGTGTCATTGTATTATGTATAAAGTCATTGTTTCTGGAGGTTTTTTCTATTTCTTTCTAGTCACTTTGGTTTTTCTTTTCCACTCAAAGAGTCCCCTTTAATATCTTTTTCAGGGCTAGTTTGGTGGTCACAATCTCCTTTAGTTTGTTTGGGAAACTCTTTAGCTCTCCATCTATTCTGAATGACAGCCTTGCTGGATAGAGTATTCTTGGCTGCAGATTTTTCCCTTTCAGAGTGTTGAATATAACATACCACTTCTGGCCTGTCAAGTTTCTGCAGAGAGGTCTGTTGCTAACCATATTTGTTTTACCTTGTAGGTTAGGGACTTTTCTCATGCTGCTTTTAGGGTTTTTTTCCTTATCTCTATATTTTGCAAATTTAACTACGCTGTCTTAGTGTTGGCTTGCTTTTGTTGATTTGGATAGGAGTTGTCTGTGCCTTCTGGTTTTGGATGTCTGTATCCTTCCCCAGATTAGGGATGTTTTCAGCTGTAATTTCCTCAAATAGACCTTCTGCCCCTTTTTTCCCCTTCCTCTTCTTTTGGGACCCCTATGTTATGAATGTTATTATGCTTTATGGAGTTGCTGAGTTCCTTAAGCCTACATTCATGGTCCAATATTTTTCTTTCCCTCTTCAGCTTCATTATTTTCCATAATTTTGTCTTCTATATCACAGATTCATTCCTCTGCTTCTTACATCCTTGTGGTCATTATATCCAGTCAGTTTCAAAACTTGGTTGTAGCATTTTCATTTCAGCTTGACTAGTTTTTATGTCTTTTATCTGTGATAAAGGACTCCCTGCTGTCCTCTATGCTTCTCTAAAGCCCAGCTAATACCCTTATGCTTGGTGTCTTAAATTCTGGACTAGGCATATTACTTGTATTTGTTTTGATTAGATCCCTGGCCATAACCTTTTCTTGTTCTTTCTTTTGGGATGAATACCTCCATCTTGGCATTCTGTCTGGGTCTCTGTTTTCTTCTATACGTTAGGAAAGCCAGTTATGTTTCCTACTCCTGAGAATTTTGGCTTTATTAAGAAGAGGTCATATACTGTCCAGGGCCTGGCACTTCAAGAAGCATTTCTGGTGTATGCTGTGTGGATTCGGCTGCTGTGTTTTTGCCACTCTTTTCCTCAGTCCTTCTCTTTTCCTTCCTCTTTTTCTCTGTCCTCTGCAGAGTTTCTCCTTACCTACAGTGGGGAGTTTTTGGACCTTCTCCAGAGTGTGGCAAATTTTAACTAGGTGGGGTCTGGTCTGCTTGTTAAAAGAGACCTGATGTTATTTCCACTAGAGCTGAAGGTTTCCAGAACTCTATAGTCAGTTGACATGGTGTGTTCAGGGGTTTTTTTAAGGTCTTCAGGGGGAGGGGCCCATCGCTCCAGTTTTCAGGCATGCTTGCTCTAGAAAAGCAGCACCTGTAGAAGGAGTGGGGCTTGGTGTAAGTGGTTTAGGCCTTCACTTGTTGGTGCTGTACTGCTTAATGAAGTTAGTTCATGCTGAAGGGTAGGGGAGAGAAATAGCACCATCCCCCTCTGTGCTCCCTGGAGAGGTATTCACACCCACTGCCGTCCAGGGAGCTTTTACAGAAGAGTGAACAATTGCCCCTTGTGTGTCCCAGGTGTCCCTTCACCCTGTCTATATTCAGGCCATCTGCCCACCTGGTGGCACAGTGCGCCTGTATTTTATCCCAGTCAGGCTGGCTGAGTTTTACAACTCCAAACTTTAGAGACCTGGTGTGGTGTAGGCTCATGCTGGTCCTTTGGGGGAGGGTCTCACCTGGGCCTGGGGCAGGTTTTACCCAGAAGGGCAGTTATACCAAAGCACAGGAGCTTGGAATTTGGAGTAAAGTGCAGCAAAAGCTTCCCCTCTCATTTTCCCAGTCAGCGGCTTTTAGTGCAATCCCCTGTGTACTCCCCTCTCTCCTCCCCCCTCTTTCTCCCTCTCTCTTCTTCCTCTCTCTCCCCTCTCTATTTTTTCAATATTAATCTCTTATTATTTTGATATTCATAGCTCTATGTGTTCCAGTGCAATTTTGAACAGTAGAGGAGAGAGCATACATTTTTTGTCCCTTGATTTATTTATTTTTTGAAGAATTTATTTATTTGACAGAGATTGACCCAACGAGAGAGGGAACACAAGTAGGGGGAGTGGGGGAGGGAGAAGGAAGCCCAATGCTGGGCTTGATCCCGGGACCCTGGGGTCATGACCTGAGCCAAAGGCAGATGCCCAACAACTGAGCCACCCAGGCATCTCTATCCCTTGATTTAATGGGAAATGTTCTAATATTTCACATTTAAGTGTGTTTGCTATAGAATTTAGGAATTTGAATTTATTTAATTTCAGTGTTTTCTCTTTTCTAAATAATTTTAATGAATGCATTTAAAACTATAATTTTTTCCTATATATTGTCTCTTGCATGAATTCCATAAGTATTTATATGAAGTAATCTCATTATCTTTCATTTACATCCAGATATTTTAGTTTTATTTCCTCTTTATCCAAGAGTTATTTAAAAATATAGTGATATTTTCTAGGTGCTTTTTTCATCTATCTATCATACACCTACCTACCTACCTACCTACCTACCTACCTACCTACCTATCATCTATCTAACTCATCCATCCATCCACCCATCCATCCATCCATCCATCATCATCAATCACTTCTCTATCATCTATCCATCTATCTCACTATTGGTCTATCTTATGTTTACTTATTTTTGCTGTCCATTATAGTACAAGAATATGGCTTGTATGTTTCTATTTGGGAAAATGGAGGCAGTTTTGGTTTGCTAGTGCATGATCAACTTTTACAAATGTCCCATGAACATTAAAAAAATGTTTTTTTGTAGTTTGAGTACAAAGCTCTATATATTTAGGTATATTTAAGTATCTATTATCTATCTGTCTATTATCTATCTATCTATGGTAAGCCTAAGCTCCTGTAACAAAGATAACCTGAAACAATATGACTTAAAGTAAACTGTCATTAATTTCTCTTTCATACAATTCCCAATTGATGTAACCTAGGTTTGCAGACAACTTTTCTTCACCTGCTGATTCTGGGACCCACAAACCTTCCATTTTGCTGCTTTTCTATCCCTTAAATGTTGTCCTTATTTATAAGATTTAAGCTGGGGCTCAAACACATATTTATTCCAGACATTAAGAATGAGAAAGAAGATGTCCAATGGAAGGTTTTTTTTTTTTTAATTTCATTAACTTAAGCAGAATCTGTACACATCACAGCTGCTTATGTGACATATGAAAGAACTTAGGCACATGGCCTCATTTGGTGAAAGGAAGGCTAGAATTAGGTGATTACCTGGATAGCCAAGTATAACAGTCTTCACAATATGTATTCGAATTTTTATGCCTTTGTACATATGTGAATTCAGAGTTATTAAATTATATTTATCAAATTTTATATGTTTTTATTAATCTCTTTAATTTGTTTATTTCTGAGAAAGAAAAACTTCCCACTCTAATTGTGCGTGTGTTTATTTTTTCATGTACCACTGATATATTTTTGCTTTGTACATTTTACAGTGATATTTTTAAGTGAATAAATATTTTTTTAAAGATTTTATTTATTTATTTGACAGAGAGAGATCACAAGTAGGCAGAGAGGCAGGCAGAGAGAGAGGAGGAAGCAGGCTCCCTGCTGAGCAGAGAGCCCGACGTGGGGCTCGATCCTAGGACCCTGACTTGAGCCAAAGGCAGAGGCTTTAACCCACTGAGCCACCCAGGTGCCCCTAAGTGGATAAATGTTAAGGAACTATACATTTTTAATATGTTTAATGCATTTTGCCTTGACATTTACTATGTATGATGATAATAATATTGTCCCTCCTTTTTCCTTTGTTTTGGCATTTGCCTTGAGTATACTTTCCATCGGTTTATTTTCCTACTTTCTTATTGTTTTAGCAATGCCATAGAAATGATGTGTAACTAGATTTCTTTTTTTAATTTAATTTTATTTTTTTCTGTGTTCCAAGATTCATTGTTCATGCACCACACCCAGTGCTCCATGCAATCCGTGCCCTCTTCAATACCCACCACCAGGTTCAGCCAATCTCCCAACCCCTCCCCTCCAAACCCCTCAGTTTGTCGCTCAGAGTCCACAGTCTCTCATGTTTCGTCTCCCCCTCTAATTTCCCCCAATTCACCCTTCCTTTCCTTCTCCCAAGGTTTCTTTTTAAAATAAGGATGCGTGGGGCACCTGGGTGGCTCAGTTGGTTAAGCAACTACCTTCGGCTCGGGTCATGATCCCAGGGTCCTGGGATCAAGCCCCGCAGTGGGCTCCCTGCTTGGTAGGGAGCCTGCTTCTCCCTCTCTCTTCTGCTCTGCATGCTTGTGCTCTCTCACTCTCTGTGCCAAATAAATAAATAAAATCTTTTAAAAAAATAAGTAAGCATGTCTTTTACTTTTAATAGGATAAGTTTAATCAACTTACCTATATTTAATTCACACATATATTTAATGCAAATTTTTATAACACCTTTATTGAGGTCTAATACTTTAAAATTCACACACCATACAATTCACCTATGTCTAATTCCATGACTTGTAGTATATTCAGTTATATAATCATCACCAAAGTCAGTCAATTTTAGCAAATTTTTATCACCCCGAAAGAAACTTCATACACTTTATTACTCCCAATGTGTCCCATTTTTGCAAATATAGAAAATCATTCATCTCCATTCTGTCTCTATAGATTTGCCTACTTTGGATATTTCATGTGAGTCGAGTCATACAATATGCAATATTTTATAACTACTATTGTGTAGCATAATGTTTACAAGGTTCACCCATATTTTCATTTTTGTATTTTAAAAAATATTTTATATATTTATTTGAGAGAGAGAGATAGCAAGAGGGTGCATGAGCAGGGAGGAGAGGGAGAAGCAGGCTCTCTGTGGACAGGGAGCCCAACATAGGGCTCGATTCCAGGACCCTGGGATCATGACCTGAGCCATAGGCAGATGCTTAACTGACTGAGCCACCCAAGCAGCCTGGTTCACCCATGTTTTAAATGGATATACCACATATTCTAAATCTACTCATCCATTGATGGACATTGCGTTATTTTTACCTTTTGGCTATTATAAATACTGTCACTATAATTACCCATGTACAAGTTGCCTACTCATGTGTTTTTACTTGGGCATATACGTAGGAGTTGCATTTTTTAGTCCAATGACAACTCTATGTTTAACTTTTTTTTTTTAGGATTTTTTATTTATTTATTTGACAGAGGGAGAGAGATCACAAGTAGGCAGAGAGGCAGGCAGAGAGAGAGGAGGAAGCAGGCTCCCCACTGAGAAGAGCCCAGATGAACAGAGCAGAGATGTGGGGCTCGATCCCAGGACCCTAGGATCATGACCTGAGCTGAAATCAGAGGCTATAACCCACTGAGCCACCCAGATGCCCCTGTGTTTAACTTTTTGAGGAAGTGCCAAAGTATTTTCTAAAGTAGTTGTACCATTTTACTTTCCCACTAGCGTTATATAAAGGTTCCAGTTACTGCACATGCTCACTAATGCTTGTTATTATCTGTCATTTTGATTATAACCATCCTACTGAATATTAAGTGGTATCTCACTGTGGTTTCAATTTGCACTTCTCTTATGACTATCTTTATATTAAGCATATTTTCAGGTGCTTGTTGGCCATTTGTATTTCTTCTTTAGAAAAATACCTGTTTAAATGTTTTCCTCATTTTTAAATTGAGTTGCTTATCTTCTTGTGGTTAAGTTGTGAGTGTTCCTCATGTATTGTAGATACATGATCTCACACACATGATGTGCAAATATTTTTTCCATTCCATGGATTGTCTTTTCACTTACTTGACACTGTCATTTTGAAGTTCAAAAAGTTTTAATTTTGAGAAAATCTAATTTATCTACTTTTTCTTCTGTTGCTTGTGCTTTTGGTGCCCCATCAAAGAAAACATTGTCAAATCCTAGAACATGAAGATTTACCCTTATGTTTCCTTTTAAGAATTTTATAGCTTTAGCTCTTACATGTAGGTTTTTGTTTTAAGTTAATTTTTGTATATTGAATGAAGTAGTGGTCCAACTCCTTTTTTTTTTTTTTTTTTTTGCATGTGGCTATCCAGTTTTCCTAGGACTACTTATTGAAAAGACTATTCTTCCCTCATTGATTTGTCTTGGTAGTCCTGTCAAAAATCAAATGAACATAGATGTATAAGTATGTTTCTGGACTCTTTTATTCCACTGATACATATCTATCCTTGTGCCAATACCACACTTTTTCTATGACTGTAGATTTGTAGTACATTTTAAAATTGGGAAGTGTGAGTCTTCCAACTTCATTCTTCTTTTTCAAGATTATTTTGGTTATTTGGGGTCCTTTACGATTCCATACAAATTTTATGAAGGGAAATTTTACATTTTACATTTCTGCAAAAAAAAAAAGCAATTGTAATGTCAATGAAGAATATATTGAATCTGTAGCTCAATTCATGTTGCCCTGCCATCTTTACACTATTAAGTCTCCCAATCCATGAACACAGTATGTCTTTCCATTTATTTAGGTCTTTTTTATTTTCTTTCAGCAATGTTGTATAGTTTTCAGTGTACAACTATTACATCGCGTGTTTAGCTTCTATTTGTAATGGATCTACAGTATCCACTTACTTGCTTTCCATCACAACCTCCATTGCTTCTGAGAGTGCTTTTAGGCTTGGACTTCTTTATCTGTATCAAATGAGGTCAGATGAAGTCATTTCTTTTAGAGCTTCAGAGATCTCTGTTCTTATGGACTGCCTCTTCATTGTCAAAATCTCTGAGCCATGGCTCTGGCGCTGTAAGCAGGGACAGTGGACTGCTTATTTCTTAGTAACACCCCTGCGTTACTGAGTTGGTGCATGGAATGGAGGGGAACTGGTCAGTAGCCTCAGATATTTTTGCTTTGTCTCTCATGGAATGGTAACTCCACCAGGGAGAGGTAAATTGGAGTTCCAGTATTCACAGTACACTATTCCCGTGGTAAAGTCTGTTACATAAGTTGGGGCTGGGTGGAAGAAGGGAGCCTCCATTTCTCAGCTTCACTGTCCTGTAACTTAGCCTCTGCAACAGGTAGCTTGGGATGGGATGAGAAATGCTGATTCCCATCCTTCCCAGAAAAATACCAAAGCCCTTAACTGGGAGCTGGATGGAGAGGAAGCCCTATGTTCTTGGTTGCACCCATCTGGAGTGCAGTTTCCTTCACACTGTTCTGGGAGGGAGGTGGGAGGGAGTGGGTCATGGCTCATATGGTCAATGTCATAAACCCTCAGGTTATGTGTTGGTAAATTTGTTTGAATAAGTGTTTCATTTGTATATGTCCAAATATTTTAAATGATTGTTTTAAAAATAATTTCCACAAATTTCACTGGGGAGTAAATCCATGGAGCTCTTCATGTTGTCAGTGCAAGAAACGGAACTCTCTTGATATAATTTTTGTTACTTGGCTTTAATTTTTGTGTTTATCTTGGTTTCCATATAATTCCTGCATTTTCTTCTTCCCTCATTTAGATGACTAACATTGTATTTCTCCCCTCTACCATAATCTGCTGTTTTGTAAATTCTACTTTTTATTTCCATCTTGCAAATTGTTGCCTTCAAATTTCTAGCAAATACATTTAAATTTACAATCTCCATCAACAAAGAATATTAATCAAATTTTAGCTTCTTTTCCAATTAAGACTTCTGTATGCTTTTGTTTCTTTTCTGCCCCTCCCATATTATCCAGGTTTCATTGATATCAACTGAATTTTTATTTCAAATCATTTTTAGCAGTATGTCCCTTCTATTTTATAAACTATTACATAAAATTATTAATTTTATAGCATTATTAATAACTTGTGAACTGCAAGTTTTATTTTTTGCTTACCACTATTTCCTATATTTTTCCTCCCTTTTGCTTGAGTTCTGTTTTCCTTTTGCCAGAGTATGTTTCAAAATAATTATTTCAGTGATACTGAATGGCTTGTGAGTTTCTTGAGTCTTTGTATGGCTGAGACAACCCTTATTTTGCCATCATACTTGACTGCTAATTTTCCTAGCTAGGGAATTCTAGTTTAAAAATCTTCTTCCTTGGACATTTTAAAGACCTCACTCCACTGTTGCTCACATCTTGCCCTGTGCCTGAAAAGTCTGAAATGATTTGGATTCACATTATTTTTGTAGGTAACCTCTTCTTTGTAGAAAATTAATGTTTCCCTTTTATCAGTGGAATTTGAGAAATGATCTAGGATGTGTCTATGCTTCTTGTGATGTCATTAATGCCTTCATCCATATGTTTCTGGTTCTCTCCTGGGCACATGGTAAATTGTATTTCCCACATCTCAGGAAGTTATCTGTGCCCATGTGACATATATTGGCTAAGATTTGAGAAGAAATGACATATCCCTTCAATGAGATTTGATGAGCACACTGTTTACCATATTCTCTTTTCTCTTCAATAGTAATTGTAGAATTGTAGAAACCCATATTGATCTAAAGCCTCTGTAAGCTTGCTCTCAGTAACTACAATGAGCAAAGCCCCGTGGCTGCCCAACATTGAACAAGCAGTATGAGAAAGAAATAAATTTCTTATTGTTTCAAGCTACTGATATTTTTGGATTGTTTATTTTTACTGCATAATCTAGCCTATTCACACTGAAACAGGACGGTATTACCATAACAAAAAAGTAGTAAGTAACATTGGCTGAGGTGCCAGATAGCGGATACAAAATAAACGGTTATCAGGGGCTGGAAGAATGGTGATCCATGTTTTGTAGTGATGAAATATTTGCTGAAATTGTTGCCTGCATTAATTTGCAAGGCGCATAATTTACCTAATTAATGTTTAGCTCTAAGGGAAGAGATTGTAATACAGAATGTTGACACTGTGTGTTAGTCATTGTTCATCACATTTGACAAGTTATTACAAGGAAGTGTTGAGGTCACAAGAGAATTGGCTGTTGTGCAAGGAGTGTGATGAAAGGGAACATAGAATCCAGAAACGTGAGGACTTGTGTGATGGGAAGAGGCAATTTCTTCTAGCTTCGGTGAGTAAAAAGTAAAACAAAGTTTTCTGGTGACAAAAGCTTCTTAAAACAGCCCTATAGCAGGATTAAATCAAGGGGATGGCCATCTGATCATTGTAAAAATGTCTGAATGGACCGTGTTATCTCAAAGGAAATATCAAATTAGGGCTGTTGCCACAAGTAAATCTTTTCTGTTGGACAAATGTTTGAGGGAAAATAAAGTTAAGGTCTAGCTCCAATAAAAGCCTGATAGGCTCCAAGTACTCACAATTAAGTTGTGAGAGACATGGCTATGAGAAAGCAAATAAACACAGCAAATATGCAAAATGCGTGTAGTAATGAATTGTGGGTATGGTTATTGACATTTGGAATTGAATCAAACCACATAGATAAGGCTGGAATAAATTACTGTGACTGTTTAATACTTAAAATTACCCTTGGGCTCCAAATGTACTATAAAAAGGATGCAGGTTATGAGTTTTTCAGCCCCCAAGGAATATATATTTTCCAATGCTCATTCCAGATGTGGTCAAGGATGGTGACACAAAAGAAAGAAACCCTCTGAAAGCAGCAACGAGGTTCATAGAGAAAATTTGACCAGGGATCTCTTCCCAGGGAACAGAATCCAGACTTATTTAAGGAACATTCTTACTTCCTACACAGGGAGCTCTTTCTGCATCTGTCCAGTGGGATTTAAGAGTTGCTATTAACCAGTGATTGTGTTGTGATTTCTAGTCTTCTTTCCAAAAGGGATTGTTTATTGTGGTTATCTTTTCCTGTTTCACCACTGAATGTTGAGTATGAAGGGACAGACAACTTTTCTTTTTCTTTTTTTTTTTTTTAGTTCTTAGTTTGTTTTTTTTCCCCCAAATACTTTTATTTTATTTTTTCAGTCTTACAAGATTAATTGTTCATGGACCACACCCAGTACTCCATGCAATACATGCCCTCCTCAATACCCTCCACCAGGCTCACCCAACCCCCCACCCCCTCCCCTCCAAAACCCTCAGTTTGTCTTTTCTTTTTGGTTCATATTTCTCTGGACGAAGAGGGGACACCTATAGCATGGTTAAAAACAAAAACAAACAAACAAACAAAAAACCTCTAAACATTATTCAAAGAGCCTAGATTTTGAAAGTGAAAGAGTGATTGAATGGAACGTTTCAATTCCTCTCTTGCAGAAGGGTAAAATATTCAGTGACGAGAAAGGAAGACTGGAGTACTTTTAGTGCTATCTACCAAATATTCCAGTTCTCTTCTCAAGCATTTGGTAGGTAAAATTGCTCTTCCCAACCCCTTGAAGTTAGATGAAGCCATGTAATTTTCTTTGCCCAAGAAATGTGAACCAAAGTTATATGTTTTACCCAAAGATAAGTTTTAAGAACCACAGTTTTCCACATTGTTTTACCGTATGTGATCATGGAACTGTGTTATGATGGAGTCTCCATCACTGTAGATCCCTGAGTGGTTACAATGAAGAGTCCTTGTGTTAACCTGCAATAGACACATAGTTTGAGAAGGAACTAAACCTTTGTTGGGTTAAGCTCTGTGGCTGAGGTAGTTTACTACCACGGCATAACAGAGCCTAGTCTGACTAATGCAGTTTGGTCTTTTGTCTTCTTTTCAATGCTTTTCCCCCATTTCACCAGTCCTATGCCCTTTGGGTGGTGAATCTACCCATTATGAGTCTATGGATAAGCATGGTTTTCCTTAGTGGCAGTTAGGAACATGTTAAACAATCAAGGAAGAAAAGTGCCACAATTATTTGTCCAAAGCAATGAAGAGCCATGAGGAGAATGAGGAGCCATGAGGAGAATCTTTCATCTCTGAGATTTCCTCCTGTGTAACAAAGGAAGTGATAGAAAGCATGACATAATGTGACTGCACACAAAGGAGGCTGGGAATATGGCAGAGTAAGTGGACCCTAAGCTCACTTCGTCTTATGGATATAACTAGATAACCCTCACATCAGCATAAACAATCCAAAAAACAACCCAGAAACTAGCAGAAAAAAATTTACAACTCAAGGTAAAGAGGCCATATTGAAGAGGGTAGAAAGTGTGGAGATGCAGTGGGGAATGAAAGCAACCTCAGTGGTCCGCAGAGGGAGGGACAGAGATGTGGGTGTGGAGAAGGGAGAGAAACAGACTGCCACACTGGGGAGCCCACGTGGGGAAGACAAATCCCTGTGATACCAGGCTTTGAAAGCAAGAAGGACTAAATTTCGTGAATTCTTACAACCAGTAGGACTTAAAGCCTGGAGTTTAAGAAATCAGCAGGCTCCTTCTGGGAGAATCTAAAGGGTGACAGGAAGCTGAGTTCTTACCCTTAAAGAGGCAGCGTGACAAAAGCCCGTAGAGTTATAGCATAGAAACGGCGGTTTGAGAAATGCCCGGGACATACAGGAGGGAGAGTACTTCACTCATCTTGGAGTGTGTCTTGGAGGGTCAGGGGCCACTGAGGGACTTCTCCAGGAACGATGGAGCTGGAAGGCACCATCTCCCTCCCGTGCCCCAGCATAAATAGCCACCTGCAAAATCACCGTGGTGCCGACACTCACTACTTAACATGCTTACGCCAAGCCCCACCCATACCCTGTGCCTTGGTGGATCCCTCCTTCACAGCGATGTTTGCATCAGTCCTCGCACTGGTCCCCTCCCCCAGAAGACCAGCACAAACCTTGCCAAGCTGTCTCCCAATGTGTGCCTTTTGTGGGATCTTGATCCTAGTGGTGGCGGCAGCTGTGTCCGTGGGTCCTGTGGAAGCTCAAGGTACACTTTCTTAAAATTACATGCCTTGGACACTTAGCTCACTTTGTGGAGTTCCGATGTTGTCCCTGGTCCCAGCAATGGCAGCAGCAGGTCTCATTTGCAAGCAGACCGGCATGAACCTTCATAAAACTGTACCCCACTCCAGCTGGGGACCAAACACTACCCACAACAGTAAAGAGAGCCTCTGCAGATGATTGAAGGGAAAAGCAGCCAGAGCACATCAGGGTGCACACAACACACATAGAAGACTAGAAGACACCCCCTGAGGTCCTAGGTCCTGGTGAAAAGGGCATACTGCACTGCACAACACTACAGGAACTCTTCTTCATAAGGCCATTACTTTCAAGAACAGGAGACATAGGTGACTTTGCTAACACAGAGAAAAAGGCACAGAGAGTTGGACAAAATTAGGAGACAGAGGAATATTTCCCAAATGAAAGAACAAGACAAAACTACACCAAGAGACCTAAGTGAAACGGATATAACTAATATGCCTGACAAGGAATTTAAAGTAATGATCATAAAGATATTCACTGGACTTGAGGAAAGCATGGAGTCATTAGTGAGATCTTCAACAAACATAAAAAAGAACCAATCAGAGATGAAGAGCACAATAAATGAAATTTAAAACACACTAGATGGAATAAATAGCAAGTTTGAGGAAGCAGAGGAGAGAATTAGTGATCTGGAAGGCAGAGTAATCAAGCTGAGCAGGTGAGAAAAAAAATGTTGCAAAATAAGAATAGACTTAGGGAAGTCAGGGACTCTATCAAGCATAATAATATTCATATTATATATACTACAGAAGAAGAAGAGAGAGAAAAGGAGGCAGAAAATTTATTTGAAGAAATAATAGCTGAATACTTTCCTAATCCAGGGAAGGAAACATATACAGATCCAAGAGGCACAGAGAGCCTCCAATAATAAGACCTCAAGAAGGTCCACACCAAAACACATTGTATTTTAAATGGCAAAAAAGTAGTGATAGAGAATTTTAAAAGGAGAAAGAGCAATTGTAAATAGAATGTCAAATGCTTTTTCTGCATCTATTGAAATAATCATATGGTTCATATCCTTTCTTTTAACGTGATGTGTCACATTGATTGAATTGTGAATATTGAAAAACCCTGGCAACCAAGGAATTAATCCCACGTAATCATGGTGAATGATTTTTTTTTTTAACATATTGTTGGATTTGGTTTGCTAGTATTTTATTGAGAATTTTTGCATCCATGTTCATTGGGGATATTGGCCTATAGTCCTCTTTTTTAGTGGGGCTTTATCTGGTTTGGGTATTAGGCTTCATTGAATGAATCTGGAAGTTTTCCTACCTTTTATATATTTTGGAGTAGTGTCAGAAGAAAAGATACTAACTCTTCTTTAAATGTTTGGCAGAATTTGACTGCGAAGCCATCTGGTCCTGGGCTTTTGTTTATTTGGAGTTCTTTGTTTACTGATTCAATTTCTCTGCTGGTTATCAGTCTGTTCAAGTATTTGATTTCTTCCTGTTTAGTTTTGGTAGTTATATGTTTCCAGGAATTTATCCATTACTTCCAGGTTGTCCAATATGTTGGCATATAGTTTTGCATAATGTTCTAATTGTATTCTGTGGTATTATTTTTCCTCTCTCATTGGCGATTTTATTTATTTAGGTCCTTTCTCTTTTCTTTTTGATAAGTCTGGGTAGAGGTTTGTCAATTTTGTAAATTTTTTCAAAGAATCAGCTCCTAGTTTCATCTGTTCTATTGATTTTTTTTCTTAGTTTCTGTATCATTTATTTCTACTCTAATCTTCATTATTTCCTTTGTTCTGCTGGCTTTAGGCTTCATGTGTTGTTCTCTATCTAGCACTTTTAGATGTAAGGTTAGGTTGTTTATTTGAGAACTTTCTTGGCCTATATTGCTATAAACTTCCCTCTTACAACTGCTTTTGCTGCATTCCAAAGATTTTGGTTCATTGTGTTTTCATGTTCATTTCTCTCCATGTATTTTTTTTCTCCATATATTTTTTTATTTCTTCATTGACCCATTTATTGTTTAGTAGCATGTTATTTAACCTCCATGTATTTGTGCTCTTTCCAAATTTTTTCTTCTGATTGATTTTTAGTTTCATAGTATTGTACTCAGAAAAGATGCATAATATGACTTCAGTCTTTTTGAATTTGTTGAGACTTGTTTTGTGGCCTAATATGTGATTTATTCTGGAGAGTGTTCCATGTGCACTTGAAAATGTGCATTCTGCTGTTTTATCAAATCCATCAATGTGATATATCACATCAATAATAAAATGGATAAAAAACTATATGATCGGGGCACCTGGGTGGCCCAGTGGGTTAAAGCCTCTGCCTTCAGCTCAGGTCATGATCTCAGGGTCCTGGATCGAGCCCCACATCGGGCTCTCTGCTCAGCAGGGAGCCTGCTTCCCCCTCTCTCTCTGCCTCTCTGCCTACTTGTGATCTCTCTCTGTTAAATAAATAAATAAAATCTTTAAAAAAAACCTATATGATCATCTCAATAGAGGCAGAAAAACATTTGATAAAGTACAATATCCATTCATGATCAAAGCCCTGAAAAATAGGTTTAGAGGGAACATACCCCACCATAATAAAGACCTTAATATGAAAAACCCACAGTGAAGATCATACTAAATGGGGAAAACAAAGAGCATTTTCCCTA
This sequence comes from Nasua narica, assembly GCA_028533885.1. Lineage (NCBI taxonomy): Eukaryota > Metazoa > Chordata > Mammalia > Carnivora > Procyonidae > Nasua > Nasua narica. Next base: position 100,491,756 of record CM052801.1, read on the forward strand.
AGGTCAAGAACAAGACAAGGATATCCACTATCACCATTTTTATTCAATATAATACTGGACATCCTAGCCACAACTATCAGAAAAAAAAAAAAAAGAAATAATCGCATCCAAATTGGTAAGGAAGGAGTCAAGCTTTCACTCTTTGCAGATGACATGATACAACATATAAAATACCCTAAAGACACCACTGAAAAAAATTATTAGAACTGATAAATGAATTAAATAAAGTTGCAGGATACAAAATCTATGTACAAAAATCTGTTGCATTTCTATGCACTAATAATGAAACAGCAGAAACAGAAATTAGGAAAACAATCCCATTTACATTACATCAAAAATAATAAAATACCTAAGAATAAACCTAACCAAAGGAGTGAAAGACCTGTACTCTAAAAACTATAAAACACTGATGAAAGAAATTGAAGGTGACACAAAGAAATGGAAAGACATGTCATACTCTTAGATTGGAATAACAAATATTGCTAACATAGCTTTACGACACAGAGTGATGGGTACTAAGGAGGGCATGTGTTGTGATGAGCACTGGGTATTAACTAATGAATCATTGAACACCACATCAAAAACTAACATATAACCAACTGTACAGTAGCTAACAACATAATAAAAAAAGATATTAAAAAAATTAAAAAATATCTCTACTACCTAAAACAATCTACACATTTCATGCAATCTCTATCAAAATACCACCAACATTTTTCACAGAACTAGAACAAACAATCCTAAAATTTATATGGAACCACAAAAGATCCCAAATAGCCAAAGCAATCTTGAAAAAGAAAAAAAAAAACCTGGAAATTATCACAGTTCCAGACTTTAAGTTATATTACAAAGCTGTAGTAATTAAAACAGTATGGTACTGGCACAAAATAGATAAATATATCAATAAAACAGATTAGAGGGCCTAGAAATAAACCGACAATTATATAGTCAATTAATTTTTGACAAAGGAGACAAGAATATGCAATGGGAAAAAGATAATCTCTTCAACAAATATTGTCGGGAAAACCAGACAACATGCAAAAGAAGGAAACTGAACTGCTTTCTGCACCATACACAAAAATAAATCCAAAATGGATTAAGGACCCAAATGTGAGACCTGAAACCATAAAAATCCTAGAAGAGAGTACAGTCAGTAATTTCTCTGACACTGGTCATGGCAACATCCTTCTAGATATATGTCCTGAGGCAAAGGAAACAAAAGCAAAAATAAACTATTGAGACTACATCAGAATAAAAAGATCCTGCCCAGCAAAGGAAACAACCACCAAACTAAAAGGCAACCTTTAGAATGGGAGCAGATATTTGCACATGACGCATCTGATAAAGAGTTTATATCCAAAATATATGAAGAATTTATGTTAGTCAACAGCAAAAAAAAAAAAAAAAAAATCTAATTAAAAAATGGGCAGGAAAAAAAAGTGGCCAGAAGACATGAATAGACATTTCTTCAAAGAAGACATACAGATGGGAGGATGGGTGAAATAGGTGATGGAGATTAAAGATTACAGTTATGATGGGCACTGAGTAATGTGTAGAATTGTTGAATCATTGTGTTGTACACCTGAAACTAATATAACCCTGTATGCTAACTATACTGGAATTAAAAAACTTAATAAAAAAAGAGTTAAGTATCAGAAAATAGACGCCACCTCTTGGATGGAGAAGCTACAAAGTCAAATTGCAAAAACTTGGATACAGGGAGGATTGGAGTATTGTGGTGATTTTGTTATCTATCTACCACCATTGCATAGTTTGATACTTTATAGTTCTAGTTAAAGTATATTGCCCTGGGAAAATTAAAAGTCATTTTGGCTTACAATGAGTAATTTTTTAGTCTTTTACAGAAAGTGTGAGGACTCTAGTTAAGAGGGGATGTTTATTTCCTCCTTTGGATTACATTGAAAATGTGGAGCTATATAACGGGGAAACTACTGTTAAACAAAATATAATTTATAGTCTTCTGATTTTTGCTCAAAATCACCTCTGCCAAGAAATATGCAGTATAGATTATCAGAAAAGCCTATCTCTACTACTATTATTGGTGTTGTACATATATCCCTTTAAGCTATCATAAAAACATTGATTCATTCTGATTAAAGCTTGAGATGTGAAATGGAAGTACCTCGATGTCTGCTCCTTGTGAAAAATAATACAGTTAAAATATTTATGATACTGGATAAATGTCTAACCTCTAAGCCCCAGTTTCTTTATAAAAAATGGGTAAAAATTGTACTAACCTCGTTGGGTTGTTTTGAGACTTAAACAAGATAATGAATGCAAAGTTCTCATGATAGTATCTGGCCAACAGTAGTGTTCAACGATAATAGCTCTTTCTGTTATTATCACTAACATCATGCAATCGAAGTGTAATAGTTGGACTTCTTTGTAAATCCAGATATATGTGAAATTCAAAGCAAACATTAGGACTTTAGCCAGGTAAGGCAGATTGAATACACATATTTACTGCCACTTCTTTAATAATAAAGGAGTACTGACAGGAATAAAAGAGGCATTATTTTGGAAAGTAAGAAGCAGATGGAAAACTGAAAGAAATAGCTTCATGAAATTGGAGTTGGCAATGATTTCTTGGATTTGACACCAAAAAACAAAACAAAGAAACAAAACAAAGCCACAACAAAAAAACGGGCAATTAAAGCAAAACTAAACAAGTGGCACCACATCAAACTAAAAAGCTTCTGCACAGAAAACAATTAACAAAATGAAAAGGCAACCTAGTGAATGGGAGAAAATAGTTGTAAATCGTAGAGCTGTTAAAGGGTTAATATCTGAAACATATAAGGAACTCCTGTAGTTCAATAGGAAAAACAAAATAATGAATAATCTGATTAAAAATGAACAAAGGACTTGAATACACACTTTCCAAAGAAGATATAAAAATGACCAATAGATATATAAAAATATTCTCAAAATAAATAATCATGAGGGAAATACCAATCAAAACAACGAGGGGCGCCTGGATGGCTCAGTTGGTTAAGCAACTGCCTTCGGCTCAGGTCATGATCCCGGAATCCTGGGATCGAGTCCCACATCGCGCTCCCAGCTCCATGGGGAGTCTGCTTCTCCCTCTGACCTTCTCCCTTCTCATGCTCTCTCTCACTGTCTCTATCTCAAATAAATAAATAAAATCTTTAAAAAAAACAACAACGAGATATTAATTCACACCTATTAGGATGGCCATTATTAAAAATAATAACAAGTGTTGAGAGAGGATGTGGAGAAATTGAAACCCTTGCATATTGTTGGTAGGAATGCAAAATGTTCAGTCACTATGGAAAATAGTATGGCGTTTCCTCAAAAAGTTAAAAATAGAACTACCCTATATGATCCAACAATCCTATTTCTGAGTACTTATCCGGGAAAGTTGAAAACAGGATCTTGAAGAGATATTTGCACTCCCATGTTCACTGAAACATTATTTACAGTAGCCAAGATAATAGAACAATATAAATGTTCATTCATGGATGAATGGATAAAGAAAATGTGTATATACATCCGGCAATATGCAACAGCCTGGAATAACCTGGGAGATTCCATGTTCCATGAAATAGGCCAGTCACAGAAACACAAATACTACGTGATTCCACTGATATATGATGTGATGGTTAATTTTATGCACCAATCTGACAGGGCTAAGGGATTACCAGACAGATGATAAGACATTTCTGGATGTGTTTCTGAGGATGTTTTTGGAATATATGAACATTTGATTCAGTAAACTGAGTAAAGAGATACACATTCACCAATGTGAATGGGCGCCATTCAATCCTTTAAGGACCTGAATGGAATAAAAGGGCGAAGGAAAGACGGATTCAGTCTCTTCTTGAGCTGGCATTATCCATCTTTTCCTGCTCTTGGACATCAGAGCTCCAGGTTTTTGGGCCTTCAGAATCTAGACTTACAATAGCAGTCCCCTGATTCTCAGACCTTTGGAACTGGACTGATTTATACCACTGACTTTCCTGGCTCGACAGTTTGCAGATGGCAAATTATGATACTTTTCAACCTCCATAACTGTGGGTGCCAATTTCTATGATAAATCTATGTATATATCTATCTATACACCTATCTACCTATCTATCTATATCGTCTTTTATATATCTCCTACTGGTTCTGTTTCTCTGGAGCACCCTAGGTAATATATATGAGATATCTAAAATAGAGTATAATGTGATTGCCAGGAGCTGGGAAAGGGGAGAAATGGGGTTTCTATTCAATGTATGAAATTTCAGTCATGCAAGAAGAATAAGTTCTAGGGATCTAGAGTACAACATACTCTACTGTAGACTTAAAATCTTGTTAAAAGAACAGCTATCATGTTAGTTCTTACTACAACAATAATAAAAAGTAAATAACTGCCTTTGAGCCCAGAGAAGGCCTAGAAGCAGACCAATTAGAAATTAGACACATAAGTTCTTTCTGAAAGCACTAGTGTACACAGGAGAAATTAAAAAAAAATACAGCTGGCCAATAGACACATGAAAAGATGCTCGACATCGTTCATCATCAGGGAAATGCAAATCAAAACCACATGAGATATCATCTCGTACCTGTCAGAATGGCTAACATCAAAAGCTCAAGAAACAAGTGTTGCCGAGGATGTGAAGAAAAAGGAACCCCCATTCACTGTTGGTGGGAATGCAAACTGGAGCAGCCACGGTGGAAAACAGTATGGAGGTTCCTCAAAAAAATAAAAATAGAACTACCCTACAATCCAGTAATCCTACTAAATATAAAAATATAAAAACACTAATTCAAAGGAATACTGGCACCCCATGTTTATTGCAGCATTATTCACCATAGCCAAGATATGGAAGCAGCCCGAGCGTCTATCAATAAATGAATGAATAAAGAAGATGTGGTATTCACTCACACACACACACGCGCGCGCACACACACACACACACACACAGTGGAATATTATTCCATCATAAAAAATAATGAAATCTTGCCATTTGCAAGATGGATGGATCTAGAGAGTATAATACCAAGTGAAATAAGCCAGTCAAAGAAAGACAAAAACCATATGTTTTTACTCATATATGGTATTTAAGAAATAGAACAAAGGAACAAAGGGGGGAAAAGACAAACCAATAAACAGATGCTTAACCATAGAGAAGAAAGTGATGGTTACCAGAGGGGAGGTGAGTGGGGATATGGGTGAAATAGGTGAAGGGGATTAGAGTACACTTGCCCTGATGAGTACTGAGTAACGTATAGGATTGTCGAATCACCATATTGTGCACCTGAAACTAATATAACACTCTGTGTTAACTTAAAAAAGATACTTCAACAATAAAAAATGGATGCACAAACATCTGATCTACTTATACTCACTGCAACCATGTTAATGAGAGGTGAAGAAGGTCCAGAGTTTGTAGGCTGTTAAGATTTTAATATCCCTCTTTATTAATATTATTCTGAATGCACATCTGAGATTTCTGGAGCAGAGTAGATTAGTCATTATTTACTTTTCAAGCACATAATAATTTTGTAGTTCTGCGCCCTGATTTCTTCTACTTGGGATGACAGGATGAGAGTTGGATGTCACTCTGCACAAACAGAGTCTACACTGCAGGCAAGGGATGCAGAAGTGAATCTGGGCATTTATATAGAAGAGAGAGGAGCTGTCCCTCTGGGAAGCAGGGAGAAAAACCTCTGCTCCTTGGAAAAGATCTGGTGTTCTTATTCTAACCTTTTAGAAGCTAAATAAATCTCTCTACGGGAAACATAAGACCATTGCCTCCAGTTCTACAATCTAAGAGTGAAATGTAACACACCTGGTGATAAATCTCTCTCGAGTTTTTTCACTATGTATACAGTTATAAATTACCTTTTAAGGATTCTCTTTTTAACCAAGGTTCCAAGTTCCAGTAATATTTGTTCAGCAAGCCCTACTTGTGCAGAAACGTGAACTATTTTCTCCATGGGTCCACACAGGCTCAGTAAATCCTTTTTACTTAGCCTAAGAATAAACTTATGTGATCTTATCCTATCTCCACTACACAATTCCCTCTAAACCTCTTGCCCTGATCTTCCTCTAAGGGGCAGCTAGATTTTCTTTTCCTAATTGCTGGATATTTTACTTCCTGCAATATATATATAATTCATATAAAGAAGTAACCTAAAATCAGAATGCCTGGCAGTGATATTTGTATAGTTAAGTCTCACTGGGACATTCAAGTTGAGTTCTGGTTGTGTTTCTGGTCACTGGAATAAGTTAAGAAGCAGGCTTCAATGTATCCTTATCTGTTTTCTCCAGATCTCTCGTGATCTAGTAACTTAGTGCATTCTAGTTTTGTTAACCAAAGCTTTCCCATTTCCCTCCTCAAATAGATATATTTTCCTCAGATCAACACTATCTAATTAGGTGGACACTTTCTATCTTAAGACTAGAGCCTCTCTAATTCAGGGAAATTTTACCTCACTATTCAGTTCACTATTTCATTCTCTCCATTTTTTTTTTTTTTTTTTTTGTTCCCTTCTTCTGGAACTCCTGTTAAATAGACACTTGCTTTTTTTTAGATCTGTCCTCCTAATCTCCTAATTTTTCTGCCTTAATCTTCCTATCCCTTTCTTTAGCACCACATCTGGGGAAAACCACACCAATTAATTTTCCAATTCACTAGTTTGTGATACATATATTATGTTTCTGCTATTTAACCGTTCTACTGGCATTTTGACAATAATGATTATTAGTTCAAAATAACTGGTTTTTCTGATTAATTTTTCCCCAAAGCTGACTGTTCTTGCTTAGTGGATGTGCTACCATCTTTTATTTTTAGAGAATGATAATGACATCTGTTTTTAAGTCCTCTTTGTTTTCTTCACTATTTCTTCAGGGGTTGGTTCTTCTTTTTGCAGACTTGGTATATTGCATTCATGTGGTTGGCTTTCCTCAAATATTTGGTGATCTTTGTTCATATAAATGAGGATCTAACTCTGTGGTTTTCAACCATGTTTGCTCATTAGAGTTGCCTTGGGAGCTTTTAGAAACCCTGATATGCAGACCACACCGCAGACCAATTAAACAAGACTTATCTAGAGGTGGAATCCAAGCACTTGACTTTTTTTGTCTTTTTATTTAGAACTCCAGAACACTCTCTTTTGTCCCTTTCAGTTACTATCTTCCCAAAGGAACTACTATTCAGTGTGCTAGTATTTAAAGCTATCCAAGTGATTACAATGAGCAGAGGAAGTAGAAAATCACTAATCTAGACTGACCAATATTAATAGTTGTGTGTATTACTACAGAATAAGTAAAATTCCCTATGACCTATGCACTGGCTCAGGATTCCGATTCTACAATATTGACTATGTTGGAATTGGGGGCAAGCATTGCAGGGGCTTTATATCCCTTGTACACACTGAAGATGCCTGCAGAACGACTACAGGGGACTCACAGTGTAATTGAAGAGAATAACACAATCAGCTGCTTTGGGAGCAGATTATGAATGTGTTGGTTTTGTAGCCTCCTTAGGAGCTTCCCAGGTATAATCTGAAACTGGCCCCCAAACATGGAGGTCAGGGAAAGACCAAAGAAAGAGGCAGGCTGCCCTAGGTTGGTAGATGGCAGTTTTATTAATAAGCAAAGGGAGCTTACATACTAGGCTCATACCGGACAGGAGCAAAGTAAGTAGATCTCTGTACTCCTCTATCAAATCTTAAAAGTTTATATAGAGATTCAGTCACATATATGGGCATGTGTTCTCAACACCACACCACTATGGCTGTGTCCTCAGAGCAACCTCTGGGAGTGGGAAAGGAAGTGGAACCCACATTCCAAGGCAGGGGAGGGGGTGAGGAGCTTCTGATCACCTGAGTTCAGCTAATGGATTAACTGGGCGTCACATCATTTTGATGATGTCCCCTGATACTCCACCCCTCATGACAGGCTCTCACAGACTCACAGCTACCTCCCCGTTTGTTGACTCTGCCACAGTCATTCTTCTAGAGTCACAGGCACATGTAACTCAAATGGTAGTCCCACCTGAGAGAGGCCCAGAGCTATCATCTTCTACTAGCTTTACTAGTATTTTTACCTTCTTCAAGACAGTTTGCTGCTCTGATTCCTTTCACATGTGCCCTGTCTTTACCAGATGGCATAAGGGATAGAGGCACCGTGCCAGGCAGGGAGTAAAAGTCCTTCCAAAGCCCAAAGCCCTACAAAGGCTTGCACCTCTATCACATTCTTAGGGGTTGGATAATTTTGCTCTTTATCAATCATAGCTTTTGGGCCAACATGAGTTACCCAACCACAAGACTCCCAAAACCTAATGGTGGTGCGTGGGCCTTGAATTTTCTGTGGGTTCAGTGCTCATCCTCCCCCTCAGATGCTTTGGCAGAACCTGAAGGGTGTCCTACAGCAGAGGCAAATCTTCACATGTTAACATATATCATCAAGGTAATGGACCCATTTTATTGATGTGGGGGAAAGTAGGGACAGGTCTTGGGCTACTATCCTATGACATATGACGAGGCTGTGCAGCTAGCCTTGGGGGAGCACTTGGAATGTTCATCATTGTCCCTCCCACATGAAGGCAAATTGATCTTAGTTATAAGAAACCTATACTTGGGTGCCTAGGAGGCTCAGTCATTAAGCGCCAGCCTTCGGCTCAGGTCATGATCCCAGGGTCCTGGGATGGAGCCCTGCCTCAGGCTCCCTTGCTCAGCAGAAAGTCTGCTTCTCCCTCTTCCACTCCCTCTGCTTACGTTCCCCCTCTCTCTTTCTCTCTTTCAAATAAATAAATAAAATCTTAAAAAGAAGCCTATACTTATCAAAGTGTTTTCCACGAATCTCTTGAAAATGAAGCACTTTTGCAGGAACCACTGCCTGACAGAGTAGCTGAGTAAAACAGTAACTGTCTGCAAATGACAAGACTTGAAAATGATCATGGTTAAAGGTCTGATAAGAGTTCATTATAATGCAATTGACAAAGGAATTTGGCTATTTCTGTGACATAGATTTTAAAATTATAACTGATACCATTATACCAGAATGTATCAGATTTTTAAGAATTTCATACAAATATAGCCTAAAGAAAATTTAGCATCACTTCTTTTTTTTTTTTTTTTTAAGATTTTACTTATTTATTTGACAGAGAGATCACAAGCAGGCAGAGAGGCAGGCAGAGAGAGGGGGAAGCAGGCTCCCCGCTGGGCAGAGGGCCCAATGCAGGGCTGGATCCCAGGACCCTGAGATCATGACCTGAGCTGAAGGCAGAGGCTTTAACCCACTGAGCCACCCAGGCACCCCTAGCATCACTTCTTATTTGATGATGTTTCCCCATTTTAACATATGCAAAAACTTCAACAAAACTCAGAATTTAACATATGCAAAAAGTTACCTGGTTGTAAAAACTTAGCTCTTTTCATCAAAGACCTGATAAAAACAAAACACAGAATCTTTGTTTTCTAGGCAGATTAAGTTAAAGGTAAGGAAAAAACTTTGTTTACAATTTCTTAAGAGCAGACATCTAAGAAAACTTGGTTCTTTCCAGCAGAGAGAAAACCACATTCTAATTTTACACTAGTGTATATTAAAACTCTCTTTTTCTTTTTAACTTACATAAATCCATTCCAATCTTAGTTTCACTGAATATGAAATTCTTAATATTTCTTTTCCACAAAACATCTTCAACTTTATCCAATTAGCTTTCCTTCCAAAACTCTAGCCATTAATCAGGTACCCACCCACATGGCTAAAGTTTTGTGGATATTTGTGATCTTATAATGGCTGTGGACTAGATTTTGGGCAAGGCATCTTCTCTAGTGATGGAGTTTTAGTGAGGTTCACTGGGGGTGGAGTCCGGAGCCAATGACCAAGAAAGAATTCTTAAGACACCTTTGGTGCAAAATGGTGGTTGATGAAAGTCCGGGGACAGGACCCATGGGCAGAAAGAGCTGCTGCCCTAGGGTTGTAAGGGGCAGCTGACTATAGACTGTGGGGTTGGGGGAGGGAAGGAAACAGGGAGTTTTCAATAGAACTTTCATATGCTAAAGAGGACCTACAAGATACCAGAGACCTTGCCATTTTCAAGTTAAGATTGTTTTTTCCCTTCCCTTCCTTCTCACAATGCCCTCCATGATTTTCTTTATGCTCCACAGGTAAGTGAGACCATAAGATAATTGACTCTCTCCGCTTGATTTATTTCACTCCACATAATCTCTGGGTGTGGTGCATGAACAATCAATCTTGTAACACTGAAAAAATAAACATATTTGGGGAGGAAAAAAAAAAGATTGTTTTTCCCCTCTAGGGAGATATTAACAGTAACATAGTTGCTAGATTCCTGGGAGAAGGTTACAAAGGTCCCGCCCAGGTGTGGGTGTGGGGGGAGGTCGCCCCTGTCAGCTTCTGCTTTGTCCTCAGCTGGCCTTCTGTTCTCTCATTCCCCCCTGAACAATTTTGGCCCTTAGACCTTTAAGGCTGTTGAAGGTGGAAGGTCTCATCTTCTGTAAAGTCTTTCTGCTGAACAGGGGTGTAGAGATGTCCCTACGTCTGGGTCACTATTGGTCAGTTGGGAAGTGGAGAGGGGAGTCGTGAAAGGCAGCAGCAGCTGAGTCGGGGCAGACGGCTCAGGTGATCTTCCCAAGTGGAAAGGATCATCTGTGCAAGTTATGCCAGCGAAGGAGTTGACACCAGGTGGAGAAGGTGGAGAGACCTGGGAAACATGGGAAATGTCACAAGCAAAACATGATTAGTGTAACAGAAAATGAAACTCAAGTAAGAGTTCTTTTGATATCTGACAAGAAATCCTTTTCCAGTCCAGGAGTTTTATTATTCAAGGAGACGGAGGGACTGTTTAAAGTGCCAATCTGAGTATGTCGGAACCCCAGAAATATTTTGTGATAATCTGGAACATATACATAGTATTTTGCTTTTGTGATAACACAACTTCCACCTTGTGTAGCAGTTAAAACACCCAATGCCACTCTGTTTTGTAAAGTTGCTTTACACATTTGTATTACCGTAGCATTTTAGTAGAGAAAGGCTACTTGGAAGGCCATTGAGGGCTGACCATGGACTTAGTAAGAGCTTCTAGGATGCTTAGTAAGCATCCTCCAGTCTCAAAGAGGGAACAAGATGGATGCTAGGTGGTCGTACCAATGTCATACAAACTGTGTCCACCATTGTTTAAGTTGGGGAGATTAGCTGGAGTAGTGATGGTTTCAGTAATTCTTCCATGAATCCAGACAAAACCTAGAGTGCAGCCACCTATCCATCGTGGAGGAAGCCAGTGCCATAGGGTTAGTTCCACATATCAGTGGGCTCCATTTGGAGCTGGCCATCTGATGCCTGGTCGCCTTACCAGTCAGCGGCCCGGAGCACTATTATTTGGGAACATGTTTAAACCAACTGCTATTTGTATTTTCAGTAGGGGCATCTTAAATCTGGTTGACTAGAATAAGCAAGATCAATAACCTCTGAAAAATTATGCTCTATAGAGAAGTCCAATGGTCAGGTCCAGGCATAGGGTAGTTGGGTTTAAAGCCTGACAGGTTTTAGGGCGCCTGGGTGGCTCAGGGGGTTAAAGCCTCTGCCTTCGGCTCAGGTCATGATCTCAGGGTCCTGGGATCGAGCCCCGCATCGGGCTCTCTGCTCAGCAGGGAGCCTGCTTCCCCCCCCTCTCTCTGCCTGCCTCTCTGCCTACTTGTGATCTCTCTCCTCAATGTCAAATAAATAAAATCTTAAAAAAAAAAAAAAAGCCTGACAGGTTTTAAGTATTGTTTTAGGGACATCCATAAGCATGGCCTGATATCTAATAAGTCAGCCTCCTATCCTCTATTGGTAGCCTTTGGTCTCTAAGACATTTTGGACCTGATGTGAAGTCATTACAGTCAGGAACTGTCCCATAGTGAAATTTGAGGCTCCTTTTACCAGGAGCATGTTGTAAGTTTAGCTAAAGCCCTTGTTTGCAATTGTATCTCAATAGAGGTGGCTTCTAGGATAAATATGACTAAGGGGTGAAACCATTAAGAAGCCCTTTGAGTGGTCCAGCCTTAACAATATCCTAATTACAAAGGATCACTGGCAAGTGGGAGAAAACTTGTCTCAGGATATAAGGGCATCCCTAAATCCATCATCCAATCCAATCATAAAGGAAGTAGGGCCATCCATTATCTCCACAAGTCCGTAGTTAGCCCTGTGGAGTGGGGTACAAGGTGCTAGTTGAGTTATGCTATGCAATTGTTGGGGAATTAATCCCATTTTTCAGCTGTTTAAATAATTATGTGGCCATGGGTTTCTGTTATTATCCCCACAGAATAAAAAGCAAGATCGTCTAAATGAGCTATTGTGCAACTTCTCTGAGTTTACCTCAAGTTGTCTAACTTAGGTTAACAACAAGCATTTAAAGACAACCAAATCTAGAATTTAACATCCACGAAGGTGGGTTATTTAAAGAATTTTTCTCTCTAAAATAGCCCTCATTTCCAAAGAGACAAATCAGGACTAATTTCTTTGAAAAACAAGTCCAGTTTTAACAAGCTTGGCCTAATCATTTATGTAAGCTCAGCAAGAATAGTGAGTGATCATATAGATCTTTTAGAATCTGCTTTGCTAAAACTTTTTTTTTTTAGAAAGTGAGAGAGAGCATGAGAGGAGAGAAGGTTAGAGGAAGAAGCAGACTCCCTGTAGAGCCGGGAGCCCGACGCGGGACTCGATCCCAGAACTCAAGGATCATGACCTGAGCCAAAGGCAGTTGCTCAACCAACTGAGCCACCCAGGCGCCCCGCTAAAACTTTTTATAAGGAATCTCTAGGTTGAACTTTCAGTAGCCTCTCCAGGCCAGAAGCCAAGCCAAGTACTTGCCATCAGACATGCCTGCAATACCCTTAGATTTGGGTGAATTCCTCTTCCTGAGGTTCCCAAAGTATCCTGAGGGTCCTGCACCTGCCAGGAAGTGACATTCTTTACTTACCTGGTGAGGCTGCGAGAACTCTGTAAGCCAGGTATCGGGCCAAGAGTTCCGAGGGGCTCTATGGCTCCCAGTTTCATTAAGCCAACTGTAGCAATTTAAAGCTGTCTGGTCATATCCGAGTCTATGCATGTCTTTCTCAAATATGACATTCCAGTCAAAGCCTTGGTAAAATAACTCATGTTTCCAATGATGTCCTGTTACAAGGAGAACAGATTCTTATGGAACTTATGCAAATGACTAGGATTATCATGGAAGAAAGAATACTTACTGAGACCTTTTGAATTTGAGGGTAGAGAGAAAAGTTAAATGCTTTGATTTGTTTATAAATGAGTACTTCTCCATTTCTGTAAGTCACAGCTATCTTGAGAAAAAGTTTCCTTACTGGAAGAGCAAACATTAGAGAACCAGCAATGTTTCAAACAAGAGTCACAGCACTATAATCTTTTAGTTCATTTAGTTCCACGTTACTAAGTCTTGTTCAGTTTGAATGCAGCTTTTACTTAGTTCTGGACGTTCTTTTTTTTTTTATTTATTAGGAAAGAGAGAGAGTGAGAGAGAGCATGAGAAGGGAGAAGGTCAGAGTGAGAAGCGGACTCCCCATGGAGCTGGGAGGCCGATGTGGGACTCGATCTCCGGTCTCCGGGATCATGACCTGAGCCGAAGGCAGTTGCTTAACCAACTGAGCCACCCAGGCGCCCCAGTTCTGGAAGTTCTTACTCATTTCAGTTTTGATCTTAAAGATACTGAATACCTGTATTGTCCTAAAAGTCCTTTACATGAACCTCCTTGAAGATGAAACTCATTTTGCAAGACAATAAGAACATTTATAAACTACAAAAAACTCAGAAATGGCCATTGTTAATGATCTGATAGGAGAGTTCACTATGACACGATTAGACAAGGAAACTCAGTTATTCTGTGACACATAGCACTTCAATAGCCACAACCAGAAGGTAACTAACAAGCAAGCAAGCAAGCCTAATTAGTCAACAAGACTTTATTCGTGATTTTAAATCTTAAGGAAGTTTGTTAAAACCCTAGGAAGTTTTAAAGCACATGCCTAAATAGGATTAGGGACGTTAAAGATCTGATAAAGGCAAGACACAGAAGCTGGTTTTTCTAGGCAGGAAGAGAGAAAACAACTATTTGCATTTTCTTATCAAGAGCAGACCAACAATTGAGAATACTTTGTCTTTTTGAACAGAGAGAAAGCCGACTTTCAATCTTATACCAGCATCTTTAAAATTCATTCATTTCAATCTTAGTCCATCCTGACCACACCTAAAATTCGTTTCCAATGATTTCCCTTCATAAACCTCCTACGCTGCATTCAGATTTTGTTCCAAGCCATTTCTTTCCAAACAAACATCTCATTTAGAACAAAATTATTCTTTTATCTTCAACAAAATGCATTCTCATTCCTTACCTTTCTTACATATCTCCTACTTTTTCCAGAGTTGTTTCCCTTATTTCCATCAGTCATAGTTAACAGTTAGCAGAATTTTTCACCCTTTAGAAACCTTAATCTCCAGTGAAGACTAAGGAGTAACCAATTATGAACTGTTACACCAGAATTCTTTAGATGGTAAATTTGTGAATCAGTTAAGCACAAAACATGTTTACCAACAGATTTAAATATCCTCAGTTTCTTTGCAGCAAGTCAAAAGCATAAACCTACGTCCAGTTAACAGTGATTTAGCACTTTATCCCATTTGGAAAAGACCTAGATGTCCAACAAATGTAAAGTTTAAAGCAAAACTTTAAAGTTTCAGGTTACCAAAGACTTTGAAAGCTGTCTTAACAATTATGTGAAAACTTTGAGACAGACAAATTAATCAGTTTAGTCATCTTTTTGTTAACAAATTCCAACAGAGATAATAGGAGCTTATTTGACCTTCAGCAAACCTCGATAGAATAAGTTTTACATTTAGTGCTGGTAACTTTAAAGACACATCTATCTTAATTAAACCGACAAACTTAGTTCAAATACTGATTTACGTTCCACCGGGGCCCACCTCGTTTTCAGTTTTTACCTGACACCCTGGAGGGGAAAACTGGAGTGGGAGGTGTCAGGTCCAGGGGGTGCTCTGACAGAGAAGAGAGGAGGCGCCGTGGTGCGGAAGGCACTGAGGATGGTCTAGAGGCCACTTATGCAGGCCACACCCAAGTTGGTACAGAAACAGCAGAAGGTGGGGCACCTGGGTGGCTCAGCAGGTTAAAGCCTCTGCCTTCAGCTCAGGTCATGATCTCAGGGTCCTGGGATCGAGGCCCGCATTGGGCTCTCTGCTCAGCGGGGAGCCTGCTTCCCCTCCTCTCTCTGCCTGGCTCTCTGCCTACTTGGGGTCTCTCTCTCTGTGTCCAATAAATAAATAAAATCCTTAAAAAAGAAAGAAAGAAACAGCAGAAGGGGGAGACAGAAGAGATGAAGTGAGGGCAGAAGGCAGAGAAAGGGTTCCTGGCTTTAGAGCTCATCAGCTCCAAGAGAGGAGCAGATGCCATGCTTTCCCCACCAACAAGGGGGGAGTGGCTAGGCAATCCAGGTCAGGTCAGAGAAGACAGGGAATTTATCTGAGACAAAGGGAATTTCAAAAGCAGCTGCTTGGGAATATTCCTTAAAGTCCCCATCCCGAAGTTGATTAACCACAGTTGGCTCCAGTTATAGCCTTTAACCTGGGAAATGAGTGAGGGAGAAGCCCCCACATCTATCAGGAGGAACAGTGAGAGAGTCCCCTTTGCTAGGAAGGGCCTGTGTATCCTCCAGCAACCTGGGTTTACCAGGAGGAGGCTCATTTAGATAATTATCGTCCAGTGTGTCAGGAGGGGTTTACTAGCCAGACGTATTCAGGCAAACGCATTCTGCAAGAGGCCCTTAGGTCGGGGTCTTGGTGTAGAGCAATGAAGGCCCCCTGGGTCCATTTGCCCTGTTTCCTGCAGAGGAGATCTAGCTCAGATCCCACTGAGGCCATGCAGTGTTACAGGAGCTCAGTCCTTTCCTAGGTTTTGCAACACAATTTGTTTCCAGTGGGTTAAAAGGCACTCCAAGGTAGAGTCCTTGGGAACCAAAGCAGCCTACTGAGGCCAAGCTCCCAGAAAAGTAAAGAAGGTCCATTACCAAATCCCCCACCCCGACTCCTGGGCGGCATCCCACGCAGGATATGTCAGAGGTTCCCATGTGTCAAAAGCGACTGGAGGCGTCCCTCAAGCAAAACCTCACTATTGAGCACAATCCTGCCTTCCCGTGAAGGCATTCCTGCCATAAAAGGCCCTGGAGGGGCGCGGGCGTCCCTCCCCTTCCTCATCGCATCCTAGGCTACAGACGGGTGCCTGGTGAATGGACTGAAATACCACACTGTGCCATCGTATGTCCTGAAGGTTGCCTACTGCTCTGCCATTTTAACACATGGAAAATACTAGAAAAGTTTTACAAAGGGAAATTACCGTATTTTGTAGCTTTAAGTAGTTAGTAGAGGACACTGACAAGAAACAGTAAAGATAGAAATCGATCATGATCTGAGCCATGTTCCAACACACGTGGTCCTTAAACCAACTTCCCTAGGAAACGGTCCCTGGTTGAGTTTTAATTCAATCAGGTACCGGTTTCGGCCGACTCCCAGTGGAGGTCCCGTGGCCAGAAGTGGCTAGACCAGGGATGTGAAGGGGATCACACTAGATCAATCAGGAGGAAACCTCACAAGGGAGTCTTAAGATTGGCAGCCCTCCCGGTGACTTAGGTGGCTCCCATGCCCAAGACAGGCAACTTTGTATAAGAACAGGAATAAAGAGAAGGCATCAAGTTTCTGGGTCTTATTACCATTCCGCCAGGGGACTGACTTCCAGCCAAAAGGCAGACTTTTCCCCCCATTATGTAGCCACTGGCTAGAGGATTACAGCCTGAGCAATTGACATGAAAGTGTTCCAATAAGACCACAGCCCTTGAAAAGCCCCTGAAATGAGATCAAAGGAAGAGAGAAAGTACACACCAATTTTGCACGGAAGCTCAGAGTCCAGAGGTAAAGAATCAAAGCCTCATGTTTGGGCGCCAAATGATGAAGTTTTAGAATATTAAGTGAGGTTCAGTGGGGGTGGAGTCCGGAGCCCACAACCAAGAAAGAATTCTTTTTTTTTTTTAAAGATTTTATTTATTTATTTGACAGAGAGAAAGAGATCACAAGTAGGCAGAGAGGCGGGAGTGGGGGGTGGGAAGCAGGCTCCCCACTGAGCAGAGAGCCCTATGCGGGGCTCGATCCCAGGACCCGGAGACCACGACCTGAGGGAGCAGAGAGCCCTATGCGGGGCTCAATCCTAGGACCCCGAGACCACGACCTGAGCCGAAGGCAGAGGTTTTAACCCACTGAGCCACCCAGGTGCCCCCAAGAAAGAATTCTTAAGCCACCTTTGGTGCAAAATGGTGGTTGATGAAAGTCCGGGGACAGGACCCATGGGCAGAAAGAGCTGCTGCCCTAGGGTTGTAAGGGGCAGCTGACTATAGACTGTGGGGTTGGGGGAGGGAAGGAAACAGGGAGTTTTCAATAGAACTTTCATATGCTAAAGAGGACCTACAAGATACCAGAGACCTTGCCATTTTCAGGTTAAGATTGTTTTTTCCCTCTAGCAAGGTATTAACAGTAACATAGTTGCTAGATTCCTGGAAGAAGGTTACACAGGTCCCACCCAGGAGTGGGTGTGGGGGGAGGTCGCAGGGTGTCAGTTTCTGCTTTGTCCTCAGCTGGCCTTCTGTTCCCTCAGTAGCATCTGTATTTTAAAAAGCCTACCCCTTTTTTTAAAGTCTCTGTGGGCAATGTTTTGTTTATCTCCTGGGGTGTTTACATTTCAGAGACATGGTAAGATTTACAATTTCGAGGGACAAAGAAGAATGCAAGTTTTCTTCTAGAAGTTTTAGGGTAATAATGGCTATTTAAAAATTTCCTTTGCATTAGGGGTCAGAAGGCACGGTACATTTTGTGTATTTCTTCATTAATTACCACAACATCCTCCTCTTTTTCCTTTTCATCACTTTTTCAAAGTTTTTACATTTTAGCATCCTAATAAGGCTTTGTCATAACTGCCGAGATTTTTGTTAAGTCTTTATTTATTTAAATTCCAGCTAGTTAACAGTGTAATATTAGTTTCAAGTGTACAACTTAGTGATTCAGCACTTTCATAAAACAGCTGGTGCTCATCAGGACAAAGGCACCCCTTAATCCCCTTCACTTATTTAACTCATCCCCCACCTCCTCCCCTCTGGTAACCAGGCCTGTGTTCTCTATAGTTAAGAGTCTGTTTCTTGGCTTGTCTCTTTTTTCCCCCGCTACGATCCTTTGTTTTGTTACTTAAATTCCACATATGAGTGAAATCATACCGTATTTGTCTTTCTCTAACTGACTTATTTTGCTTAGCATAATACTCTCTAGCTCCATCCACATCACTGCAAAAGGCAAGATTTCATTCTTTTTTATGGCTAAGTATTGTTTACAATGGCCAGATTATGGAAAGAGCCCAGATGCCCATTGACTGATGAATGGATAAAGAAGAGATGCTGTGTGAATATCCCATAAACAATGGGATGTTACTCAGCCATAGTGACTGCTGAGATCTTAATTTAAGGTGTTTGGAGAGCAAGACCTCAGTGGATAAAAGAAACAAGAATAGGAACATGCATATATGGCAAAAGCTGTATGCATATGGCAAAAGCCAACCCTTCCCTCCATCATTCTGTACTGAAAACAGCAATGATGGTGAATAAGACAGGCCTACTGGGGTCGGCTCTCCCATCTCCTGCATTAACTAGGGGACTGCTTCCACATTTGCTTCCACATACCTTACATCTATGATAATAAAACCCTTCTTGGCAGTCCCTGGTGGTACGGCCTCTTCTGGCTTCTCTTTGTTCCGAGTTATTGGACTCAGAGTAATCATTTTGTCTCTCAATGAATGCACTACGTGACAGAGGTGTCTTGGGCCTTCCTAGCTTTGCAGAATGACATGTGAAGGCCTCTAACATATTATCCTGCTTTCCCACCTTGTCTGCCAGCCCCAAAGCTAGCAAAGTAGCGGACACATGCACATTCTTCTCTGAACTCAGCTCTCCTTCTAACTTCTTGACCTCAGCTGTAGCCTGTAGTTAGGCATCAGTGGCTGGCATTCTCAGGGCATCTCCATATTCACGCAGTGTTCCAAAGCTAACACATGGGCCACTGCTCCCGCAGTGAGGTGGCTGGCCAGCTCAAGATTGCCCCTGCGGATGCCTCGTTGTCAAGGCCATTGTTTTAGTCTCCTGGCTTGTTAATTGTTGGTTTGCACCCTCCTTGCTTCCCAAGTATAACCTGAAACCCGCTCCTGTATTTAGAAGGCGGTGAGAGACCACAGGAAAAGGAAGGCCACCCAGATTGGTAGGTGGCTGTTTTGATAAGCAAAGGGAACTTACGTACAAGGCTTGTGTTGGATAGCAGCAAGACGAGTGGATCTCCACACCTCTGTGCCGAGTCTTAAAAGTTTATATAGAGGCCTTAACCAGGTTTGGTCACATATGCTACTTAGGTGTTCTCAACACCACATTACTATGTCATAGCTCCACGGAGCAGCCTCAGGAATGGGAAAGGCAAATGGAACCCACATTCCAAGGACAGGGAAGGGGTGAGAAACCTCCAATCAACTAGATTCAGCTCACAGGTCAATTTGAGGTATCTTTTCAATCTTCCTCAAATGTAGTGAAGCTAATCTTTAGGGCTTTCTGAGTTCAGTGTCTCTTTCTCACCTGTATGGGACTTTAATTTACTCAGTTCTGTTAGGATTCATCAGTCTTATCCCATTTGAATTCCAGCTTCCAAAGTTTGCTCCATGGTCTAGACTACTTATGATGCTCTCCAAGGCTTCCTAATGCTGCTATGGGTTTACTTAAGTTTCTCTCACAACTTCAGTGGGGTTTGGGGAGGGAGAAGAGGTAAACAGGAGTTATTAGTAAGATATTTTGAGAGTGAAGTCCCCTAAAATGTTGTAGCAAGTGCTTGATAGACGTATAAAGCTGGAAAGCTTTTAACCATCCTTTCCCCCACACAGATCCACTTTCAGTGACTACAGGTTCTTAAAGAAGTCTAAGAAGAATGTTTTTGTCACCCTATAACTCTGGATGACAGAAAGACAGTAGAGGAGGCCAAAGGGTGGAGGACATGCCTCCACCTCAAAGTTTGATGAATGATATTTCAGATTCTGTCCTTCCCTCCCCCTCTTCCTGTAGGAAGGAGCAGAGATAAGATTGGTATATATCATTTACTATGCATGTGGCATCAAATAAAAGAAAAAAAATAAAATTTAGCTCATTTAAACCAAAAGAAAGTTAATCGATCACATGATACAAAGGTAGGGTGGGCTTTAGGCTTGTTGATCCAGTGATTTGCTGATGTCATCTAGGACTCCAGTTCTTTCACTGTCCCTGGGCTTCGGCTTATTACTGGTTCCTCTTGGATCATAGGAGAGTTTATGCTGTTAAGCGGCATTACTTGTTTTTTCAATTGAATTTAGAAGGAAGGAGAGCATCACTGGTAGAAATTCTGTCAAAAGGATGAACAAGAGCTCCCCTGGAATCCCTTAGCCAATTTTTCATTTCTCACTCCCATTTCTGAACTAATTAAGGGTAAGAGGGGATGAATTACCTCAGACCAGTCAAGCTTGCATTAGGTGCTAAAACACATCAGATTCACTCAATGTGGAAAGAGTGGACTCATAAACCCAATCTGGGTTCTGTTAGAAAGGAGGAAGGGAGAAATGCATGCTGGGTGTTACTCGTTGAACAGACTTTTCCAGGTGGTGGCGGTTGGAAAGCTATGAGAAAAGGGCAACAAGATTAAGTGATTCAGAGGCTGGGAAAAGGCAGGTTGTTTGTGCATGTTGCTTCACTGCTCTTGGCCTCTGTTTCCTCATCAGAAAAATGGGGACAAATATATCTACCTCATAGAGTTATGTGAGGATTCAGTCTTTCACCAAATATTTTTTTGAGCCTTTACTAGGCATTTGGCAATATTCTAGCTGGAACTACTGTGGTGAACAAGGCAGATTAAGTCCTTATTCTCAGAAAAGTTGCTGTTTAATGCGCACATAGGTGTATGAGTGTGTATAACTCAGGAGGAAGATAAGCATGGAAAAATCTTTATAATGTACTCCCTCCTGAGCAGCCTCCTCCTCCTTCTCCATTTCGGGATACAGGTGAGCTGTTACGATCTACCCTCTGCCAGTCAGAAAGGGGCCTAGGCCGCAGGAGAAAGCAGGGGACGGACCAGCTGCGCTGACGCCTGGCTGGGCCTGTCTGCAGAATTAGAGGACAGACTGACAAGCCCACAGTGACCACCCACATAACCAAGACCTCTCGTCCAAGCTTT
>CM052801.1:100518691-100581395 GCA_028533885.1 Nasua narica
TGTGGGGTAAATACCCAGTAGTGCAATTGCAGGGTCATTTTTGAAAGAATCAATGAGCAATAATCAATAATAATCATCATCATCATCATCAATAATCATCACCCCCTCCGATTGACTTATTTCACTCCTCATAATCTCTTCTAGTCCTGTCCATGTTGATACAAAAGTAGAATCTGCCTGTATTCTTTGACTCCTGGCCCCCTTCTTCCATCTTCAAAACCATCAGTGTTGGGCTGAGTCCTTCTCAGGCTGCCATCCTTCTAGTTTGCTGTTTGGCCTCCCTATTCCACTGTTAAGGACTCCTATGATTACATTGGGCCCACCCAAAAAATCTAGGATCATCTTCCTATTTGAAGGTCAGTTCATTGATTAACACCCTTCATTCCCTTTTACCATGTAAGGTAACATATCTGCAATTTAGCTTCTGTTCCTGTCATCCCACAGAAAGTGGTCTTGCAGACTTCACTAAAGACTTCTTGTCCATAAATCCAAAGGAGATTTTTAGTCCTTGTTCTTCCTGAAGTCAGCAGCATTCAGGACCCGTCAGCACTGGGCATGCCCGCCCTATCTTTCTGAAAACACTCTCTTCCCTCCCGCTGCTTCTGACCTTAATACCACCTCCTCTTAGTCTCCCTCGTACTTGTTTGCCTGCCCATTCTCAGTCTGTTGGTGGCTGCTAGTCCTAGATCCACCCATTAAGTACTACCCCTCCTCTTTGGGCTTCATCTGGGTCAGCTTCTCTTCTTCCTCTGGCCTCCTTCTCGTAGCTGGTGTGTAGAGTGGAGGCAGAGGGCCTCACATCCCAAGGTTTCAATTACCACCTTTACCACATTGACGAGGCCTTTGTCTCTGAATGCTGTCTCGAGCCCCAGACTTTGATATCCAGTCGCCTCTAGGACATCTCCAGCAAACATTCTCCATAGACACGCTCATTTTCATATATCCAGCACTGAACTTCTCATTTTCCACTCAAACCTGCTGTTCCAGCTTTTCCCATATCCATAAATGTCACACACAAGTCACTCAAATCAGATGCTTGCCTAGTTGTCACCTTTGGTGCCTCCTCTTCTTCAGGCCCCAAATCAAGTTAGTTTTTGTGTATTAATGTATTACTGATTTCAGCTCCTAAATCTCTCTCAGGTCCTCCCTTCTTCTCCACTTCTGTTTTCACTGCTATAATTCAGGACCCATCATCTCGTAAGCAGACGATCGTCCTGGATTTACTGTATCTGCACTTGCCTTCTCATTCCATTCTCCCCCTGGAGTTGGAGAATCTTGTCTAACACACATCAGACCCGGTAATTTTCTTGCCACTCCACCCACTACCATCACCCCTACACCCTCCTAGTTAACATCCTGGTTAACATTAGTGTCTCCCCATGGCTTTGAGGATAAGGTCTAAACGCCTTGCCCTACCCTTGCAGAGTCTTTTACAAATGACCTGGCCTCTGCCTCCCTTTCCAGCCTCATCCAATATCCTTCTTCCCCTTGTAGTCTAACCCTCCAGCCATAATTAATCACTTTAAATTTCTTGAAATCTTCATGCTCTCAGAGGCTGTAATCTTTATACATCATATTTCTTCTGCTTGATCACTTCTTTCTCTGCCTTTCCCCTTTATTCTCGCTCCGTTTTTGGATAAGGACGGACTCATTTAGTCCCAGTCATAAGTCAAGTGATGGTTTTTCAAGGAAGGCCCTCCCTGAACATCTCAGGCTAGTTCAGAGTCTTGTATCCGTGTTCCCGCAGCCCCTAACCCCCATGTTCTCATGTCATTTTTCCTGTTTCTCTACCATCGGAATGTACCCCCTGCCTGTCTTCACTGCAGAAACATCAGAACTTTGCAGAGGATTTGGCATTTGTCCTTCGCATTTGTTGCAACTGACGAAATACAACCGGCCAGCGTCTTACAAATAACTACGCTAGTCACTAAGGCCGCGCAGAGCTCATGGCCCGTGGACAATATACAAATACAACTTCTAACCTACTCCTTGGACCCTCTCCATGATTTCTAGAATGTCTGGATGCCAGGAGATCCACGCCCGCAGCCAGGCCCCAGTTCAACCGGTCTGACTCAACCTGCCTCACTGAGCTACGGCAACCCCCGAGAAGTGTCAGAACTTTTCCTAACCACAAATGCGAAATAAATGGGATGGAATTTTATTCAGTGTGCGGGGCCTTAAGTGGATCATATGACTTCCCTGAACCTCAGTTTTTTTTTTTGTTTTTTGTTTTTTGTTTTTTTTTAGAATTTATTTATTTATCTGACAGAGAGAGTGAGATCACAAGAAGGCAGAGAGGCAGGCAGAGAGAGAGGGGGAAGCAGGCTCCCGGCCGAGCAGAGAGCCTGATGCGGGGCTCGATCCCAGGACCCTGAGATCATGACCTGAGCCGAAGAGAGAGGCTTTAACCCACTGAGCCACCCAGGCGCCCCTGAACCTCAGTTTTATAATCTGTCAAATGGAGATAATGTAGGTATCCATTCCAAAGAGTTATTGTTAACACTTGGCACAGCAGCTGGCACCTGGGAAGCTCTCGGCGTTAGGGTTGTTGTTATGACTGTCCTTACAGCCCATTCATTTACTTAATTTGGCCAGTGATCCTCTGTAAATCTTTCATCTTCTCAAATTATTATCGGTTAGGATTTGGAGAAAAGGGTTCTGTCATATTCATTCATTATTTACCACCCATTTCTTGAACCCTTTACTATGTTCTAGGCACTGCGTTAGTGTCTATGAATGAGGAGATACAAAGACGGAGGTAGAAAGAAGGAAACTCAAATACTTACTACATATCAGGTATTTAATACATATTATCCCTTAATTACAACGCAAGTATCCCTCCTTCCTCAAAAGCAGACTTTTTCCCAAGGAAGAGATTTTGTTCTCAGAGAGCAAGTGAGGTGAAACTTAAAAATTCAAAATAAAGAGGGACGCCTGGGTGGCTCAGTGGGTTAGGGCCTCTGCCTTCGGCTCGGGTCATGGTCTCGGGGTTCTGAGATCGAGTCCCATATCGGGCTCTCTGCTCGCTGGGGAGCCTGCTTCCTCCTCTCTCTCTCTCTCTCTGCCTACTCGTGATCTCTCTCTCTGTCAAATAAATAAATAAAATCTTTTAAAAAATTCAAAATAAAGAAATCCATTAATTATCCACCCCTATTGGAAAGCAAATAATTGCATTGAGAAATGTGATAATACCTTACACTTTGCTCTGATATGATTACAGCTCAAGGGATAAACATGAACATGGCAGTCAGTTTTTACCCTTCCAGGCACCAGGACTCTGGGACTTCAAGAGCATTGGATTTCCTTCCCTCAAAGCCTATTCGCTGCCATTTGCACCCAAAATGCACACTGCACATTTCCTTCATGTAAACAATAAAAACTGTTTCTGACTTGACTCCAACTCCAATAAAATTGGCTGGAATCCTGGATTATCAGACCCAGAAGGGCCCTTAAAGTAGCTCAGGATACTCATTATACAGGCCAATATTTGAGACCCAGAACTGTGGAAGGGCCTATCCCAAGTCGGTAACATGTTTGTTTTTTGGTTTGGGGTTCTTTGCACCAGTTTTATTACATATAATTGACATACATCACTGTATAAGTTTAATGTGTACAGTATAATGGTTTGACCAACATGTTGTGAAATGATTACTACGATAAATTTAGTTAACATCCATCTTCTCGTATAGATACAATAAAAAATACTTGTAAGAGAACTATTAGGATTAACGCTTTTAATAACTTTCATACAGCAGTGTTAACTATAGTCATCATGTTGTACATGACATCCCTCATACTTACTTATTTTATAACTGGAAGTTTGTACTTTTGATCACCTTTATCAAATTCCCTGTCTTCTCACCTATTTCTGGGAGACACAAATATGATTTATCTTTCTTTGAGATTTTTTTTGATTCTACATATGAATGAGGTCATATATTATTTGTCTTTCTTTGTCTGACTTATTTCACTTAGCATAATGCCCTCAAGGTCCATCCATGTTGTCCCAAATGGCAGTATTTCCTCCTGTTTTATGGCTGGATAATATCACACTGTGTGTGTGCGCGCGTGCGCGTGTGTGTGTGTGTGTGTGTGCGCCCCACAGCTTCTTCAACCACTCATCCATTGATGGATACTTAGGTTGTTTCCGTGTATTGTTTACATGGAAACATTGTATTGTTTACACTATTTACAATAGTAAATAATGTCATTGTGAACGTGGGGATACAGATATCTTTTTAAATTAATGTTTTAATTTTTTTGGTTCTATTCCCAGAAGTGGAATTCTTGGATTATATGATAGTTCTATTTTTAACTTTTTGAGGATCCTTCATACTATTCCATAGTGGCTGTACCAATTTGCAATCCTATTAACGGTGCACAACTATTTCCTTTTTTCCACCTCCTTGCAAGGATTTTTTTCTCTTACCTTTTTGGATTTAAAAATTATGTTTCTAGTTTCATTTGAAGTATAAATACGATACAGTGTTATACTAGTTTGAGGTATATAGTATAATGAGTCAACATTCTATACATTACTCAATGCTTATCATAATAAGTGTACTCTTAATTGCCTTTATTTTCCTCACCTCCCCAACTTTCCCTCTGGCAACCACCAGTTTTACTTATATTTAAAAGTCTGGGCTTTTTTGTATCTTTTTTTCTTTGCTCACTTGTTTTATTTTTATATGAATGAAACCGTATGGTATTTGTCTTTCTCTGTTTGATTTATTTCACTTAGCATTATACCTTCTAGGTCCATCCATGTTGCTGTAAATGGCAAGATTTCATTCTTTTTCATGGCTGAGTAGTATTTCACTGTAGATATACACCACCTCTTCTTTATCGATTCATCTATTGATGGACACTTGTGCTGCTTCCATATCTTGGCTATTGCAAATAATGCTGCAATTAACGTACAGGTGCATGTATCTTTTTGAATTAGGGTTTTTGCTTGCTTTGAGTAAATACTCACTAGTGGAATTACTAGAATATATGGTATTTCTAATTTTTTTTTTTTGAAGAAACTCCATACTGTTTTCCACAGTGGCTGTACCAATTTGCATTCCTACTGACAGTTCATGAGGTTTCCTTTTTTCCCACACCTTCACCAACTCTTATTATATTGTCTTTTTGATTTTAGCCACTCTGACAGGCATACGGTGATATCTTATTGAGGTTTTGATTTGCATTTCCCTGATGATTAGTAATGTTGAACATCTTTTCATGTTTCTGTTGGCCATTTGTATGTCTTATTTTGAAACAGTGCCTATTCATGGTCCTCTTCCCATTTTTTAATCAGAATATTATTGTTATTTGCATTATATAAGTTCCTTGTATATTTTGGATATTAACCCCTTATTGCATGTACAGTTTGAAAATATCTTCTCCCATTAAGTAGGTTTGCCTTTTCATTTTGTTGATGGTTTCCTTCACTGCACAAAACCTTTTTATTTTGGTGTAGTCCCAATAGTTTATTTTTGTTTCTGTTTCCTGAGGAGACCTATCTAGGAAAATATTGTGACAGCCAAAGTGAAATAAATTACTGTTTATGGTTTCTTCTAGAGTTAACGGTCTCAGGTTTCACTTTTATGTCTTAAAGTAATTTTGAGTTTTTATTTGTGTGTGGCATAAGAAAGTAGTCCAGTTTCATTCTTTTCATGTAATTATCCAGTTTTCTCAACACCATTTGTTGAAGAGACTGTCTTTTCCTCATTATGTGTTCTGGCCTCCTTTGTCATAGATTAATTGATTATATAAACATGGGTTTATTTCTGGGCTCTCTATTCTGTTACATTGATCTGTGTATCTATTTTTTGTGCCAGTACCACACTATTCTGATCACTATAACTTTGAAGTATATATTTTTAAAAATTTTACTCCCATTATAGTTAAAATACAATGTTATATTAGTTTCAGGTTTACTATTGTGATTTTGTGATTCTACAACTCCATACATCAGGAACAATAAACTCCTTAATCCTGGTCACCGACTTCATACATCCCCCCACCCATTCCCCTCTGAAAATTATCAGTTTGTTCTCCATAGTTGAGTCTGTTTCTTGGTTTGTCTCACTTTCTCTCTTTATTTTCCTGTGCTCATTTTTTGTTTGTTTGTTTCTTAAATTCCACATATGAGTGAAAGCATATGTTGTTTGTCTTTCTCTGACTGACTTATTTCGCTTCATGTTATACTCTCTAGCTCTATCCATGTCATTGCAAATGGCAAGATTTCATTCATTTTTATGGCTGAAAAACTTTCCATTGTATATGTACCACATTGTTTTTATCCATTCATTTGTCAATGGATACTTGAGCTGCTTACATAATTTGGCTATTGTAAATAATGTTACATTAAACGCAGGGGTGCATGTACCCCTTTGAATTAGTGTTTTTGTAGTTTTTGGATAAATACTCAGTAGTACGATTACAAGATCATAGAGTAGTTCAAGTTTTACATTTTGAGGAACTGCCATAGTGTTTCCCACAGGGACTACACTAATTTGCACTCCCACCAATAATGAATGAGGGTTCCTTTTTCTCTACATCTTAGCCAACATTTGTTGTTTCTTATGTTTTTGAGTTTAGCCATTCTGACAGGTGTAAGGTGATATCTCATTATAGTTTTAATTTGCATTTCCCTGATAATGAGTAATGTTGAGCATCTTTTCATATGTTGGCCATCCATATGTCTTCTTTGGAGAAATGTCTATTGATTTCTTCTGTTTTTTAATTTATTTTTTAAATTTTATTTTAATTACAGTATAGTTACCCTACAATGTTATATTAGTTTCAGGTGTACAATATAGTGATTCAGCACTTCCATACATCTCCCAAGTGCACTCCTTCATCCCCATCAACTATTTCACCCATCCCCCACCTGCCGCTTCCCCTCTGGTGACCATCAGTTTGTTCTCTATAGTTAAGAGTGTGTTTCTTGATTTCTTTCTCTCTCTCTTGATTGTTTTCCTAGTTTTTTTTTCCTCAAATTCCACATGTGAGTGAAATCATATGGTATTTGTTTTTCTCTGACTTATTTCACTTAGCAGTATATCTTGAAATGTGGGAGTGTGATACCTCCAGTTTTGTTATTCTTTAAGATTGCTTTGGCTATTCAGGGTCTTTTGTGGTTCCATGCGAATTTTAGGATTATTTGTGCTGGTTCTGTAAAAAATGTTGGTATTCATTTAGGGATTGCATTAAATCTGTAGATCGCTTTGGGTGGTATGGACATTTTAATCTTCTTCCAACCCATGAGCATGGATTATCCTTCCATTTGGTTGTGTCATATTTAATTTTTTTTAGCAATATTTTATAGTTTTCGGAGTGCCAATCTTTCACCTCCTTAGTTAAGTTTATTTTGTAGGTATTTTATTTTATTTTATTTTATTTTACTGGGTGCAATTATTTTTTTTAAGATTTTATTTATTTGACAGAGAGAGACACCGCGAGAGAGCGAACACAAACAGGGGGAGTGGGAGAAGGAGAAGCAGGCTTCCGGCTGAACAGGGTGCCCGATGTGGGGCTCGATCCCAGGACCCTGGGATCATGACCTGAGCTGAAGGCAGACGCTAAACAACTGAGCCACCCAGGTGCCCCTATTTGGTGCAATTGTAAATGGGATCGTTTTCTTAATTTTTCTTTCTTCTACTTCATTATTGGTGTATAGAATTGCAACAGGTTTCTGTATATTAATTTTGTATACTGTGACTTTACTGAATTCATTTATCAGTTCTAGTATTTTCGGGGGGCAGTCTTTGGGGTTTTCTATGTATAGTATCATGTCTTCTGCATTTAGTGAGAGTTTTGCTTCTCCCTTACCAATTTGGACGCATTTCTGGGCCTTTGTGCATCTGTCTTGAATGTCCTTCTTTTCTTTGCCTGGCAAATTCTGAACATCCTTTAAATCCCAGCTCAAAAGTTATTTTATTTAACAAGCATTTTCTGAGTTCAGATTGTGGTTTTAGTTCTACATAGTGGTGTACAGGGGCAGCTCCCCTTTATAGGGCTCGGTCTCGTGGGGGATAGTGATAAATGTTGGGGTAGTGAGAGCAATACAGAATGGGGTGAAAACAAGCATGTGGCTGCTTTGCGATGGAGGACAAGGCATGAGAGACAGGACCTTTCAGGTGTGAACTGAGGGATGAGTAGGAGTCTGTTAGGTCAAGGCCGGAAGGGAAGCAACATTGTAGACTGAGAAAACACACCTGCATAAAGGCCCTAAGATACCGTAGTACTTGATGTGCTGTTGATATGGCTGATGCATTGTAAGTGAGGCAGGCATTGTGGTAAGGAGACTGAGCAAGACTGGTAAGGCCAAGGTTATATTTTGGATTTTATTTTGTGTGTAGCGGATACCATTGAAGGGCATTAAACAGGCAAGTGACATGATCTGGTTTACAGTTTAAAAGGCTAGCCCTGTAGTGATCCAGGTGAGATCATGATGAAGGCTCGGACTGGGCTGCTGGTCATGGTAGTGAGGAGGAGGTGGTACAACATGAACTTCAGATTGGAGGCTGAGCGCACACGATTGTCGGATGTGCTGAATGTGGGGATGAAAGAGAGGTGTCAGGATTTATTTCTATGTTTTTGAATTGAGCATCTGGGCAAATGCTGCTGCTTCTGTTAATTGATAAAGGAATGACCAAGGGAAGAATTGCATGGGTTGAGGAGTCAAGAGTTTTGCTTTGAACATATTAAATGTACCATGAAAGAACTAGACTAGAGATGTTGAATGGCAATGAGAATAACTTTCCCTATTTCCTGGGAGTGGGCGAATCTAGCAGAGGAAACAATGCAGGCGTTTCCTTCTCTTATTAGGTAATGAGACCCTTGAGTCAATCAAAGCTATGTTTTCACATGGGTTCAATTTTGGATCAACTCTAACAGGTCTCTTGCTCTGGGGCTACCCTTTTTCCAGCTTATTTCAATAGTGTTAAGAAGTAGAAGGCAAAGGGTGACTTGAGAGTGGGGGTAAAAGATGAGTAACCAAAAAAAAAAAAAAGTCTCTTGGGGTCCCTCAGTGGCTCAGTCAGTTGAGCGTCCAACTCTTGATTTTGGCTCCGGTCATGGTCTCAGGGTCATGGGATCAAGCCCTACATCCCACATGAGGTTCTGCACTCTGCAGAGAATCTGCTTGAGATTCTTGCCCTCTCCCTCTGTCCCTCCCCCTGCTCGTGCACACTCTTTCTCAAATAAATAAATAAATCTAAATATAAAAAACAACAACAACAAGAAAAAGGCTCTCCAGTCTGAGTACAATTCAGAAGTTTAATAAACAGCCACTAAACATTGCACCAAAGCATTTGGAAACACAATTTCTACAGAAAGGCAAAGGTCAGGCTTTCATTCTAAACTCCTTTAGACGGTCATTAACAGCCCCACCCCCCCACCCCCCCATCCCCACATATCCACAACACTACACTCTTCTAGTCATGAAATTGCCTACAGACATACTCTTAGAAATAATGGGACTGGCATGCATTATCCCAGCAATGGCAGAGAAGCAGGGGATGGGGGAAGGATGGGTGCGAAGGCAACCAGTGGCTAATGATAGACCCCTTAGGAGCTTTGTTTAGGGAGTGGGCAGGGAGAGTCTGATTTTGGTGCCATGTGTGGCTTTACTTTGGG
This sequence comes from Nasua narica, assembly GCA_028533885.1. Taxonomy (NCBI): domain Eukaryota; kingdom Metazoa; phylum Chordata; class Mammalia; order Carnivora; family Procyonidae; genus Nasua; species Nasua narica. The sequence goes on from CM052801.1 coordinate 100,528,322, forward strand.
CTTCTGGGATAATCTGGACTAGTGGCTGCGACTGCCATCTTAAACAGTATCATTCCATTGAGCCCTGTTAGAAGTGGTCTCCTTAGGTGACACATTATGACTTCTTTCTACAAATCTTTCTGGTGTCCAGCCACACCGCATTCGGGACTCAGCAGGACTGCTGAGATCGTGCTGATTCAGAGGTCAAGGCGATCTGTCTTCTCAGTCCTGTCTTCTTTTTGGTCTTCAGAAAGGGACCCATGACAGTTCTCTATTACAGACACTTGTAAGTTGCCTAAGCTAGTCATTCAAACGTCTGAGACTCAGTTTATCTACCTTATAAAATTTTTACAATTATGATACATTAAGAACAAATGAGATCAAATGGCCCCTAAGTAATATACTAACAAACTGGTAATAATGATTCACTTGACTCAAAAATCAACTAGACTCCAATTCACCCCTCTAAGAATTGGCATCAACAGAGGACAGAGTTCCCTGACATAGTGAGAGCAGAGTTCTAAGGCCTGAGCTAGCATTTCGGGTGTGGAGGGCATGGAAGGAAGAATTGGACTTTTACCTGCCAGTGGCCCTCTCTTTTGAGCCAGACCTTAAGCTTGTACCACTCAGCCCAAATCTCTTGCCCCATTCAGTATTTGACTAGTTGCCTTGTCAGGGAAGTGACTTTCCTACCTAATTAAAAAAAAAAAATGCGTAGGCATTTGATCTAGATCCTTCTGTTTCGGTTTGTCCCTTTTTAGCATAAATTACAAAAAATACTTGATCCTTTTCCTGAAGAATTTGCAGGTGGTAATGAGTCCAAACTAAGCAGGGTCCAGCTGGCTATAAGGGGGGGTCAAAGGGCTTTTCTGAAGGAGAGAGAGACCAAAGAAGATAGGATTTTCCTGAGGGACTGAACATGGCAGAGCATCAGCCATCTTGGGGCCAGGCTGGCCGAGTTGGTTCTATCTGTTTTGGCCAAATATCATTGACAGTGGTGAGCCTTAACTGTCCCCACCAACCTCCAAGTCAATGAAGAGGCTGGGGCCAGGCTTAGAGGTTAGCACTGGCTCCTGCCTTTGCTAGCAGTACTTCTGCGTGGCGGGCCCTGCTGTAGGTAAAGGAACTAGCAGGCCAGGACCACATGGGATAGCCTGGCTTATGAATGAGTCGGAATCATCTGATCTGGACCAGTCAAGAATCCTCCTTGGTCTGGGCCACTCAAATAGCCAAGGTTCCCACTACGAGTACTAGAGCCTCCCGTTCTTTCTGCAGTGGGCAGAGTGCAATAAAATACATGCCGTGCCCTCAGCTGGGGGAGACTGGCCGACTGAGATGAGCAACTGAACGAATGGCAGTGTTTGGCTCTGATGAGGGAACACTCAGCAATGTCAGAGGGACGAGTAATTTTTCTGTTTCTTTTTCATTGAGATTTGTAAATATGAATTGCGAGTCACAGATTGGTAGAGAGTTAAAAAGAATCCTGAAACACAGAAAGGGGGAGCCCTGGGGTTTAGGTGCCTGGGTGCTTCCTAGGGTATACGGTGCCCTGGTTGCTGCATCGCCACTATCTAGTGTTTGCGGATCATGCCCTTGATCGCTGACTCCCGGTTGACATAGGTGGCCCAGTAGACCAGATTAAAAATGGCAAAAAGCACAGGAAAGATGATGCGGGAAATTTTGTCAACCTTGCTGACACTGTTGTAGGTCTTGGTCTCAGTAGTCGGGATTTCCTGCACGTAGGTGGTCGTGGGCGAAGCAATAATTGTTGGGGTTGAGGAGGCACTGGGAGCAGCGCCCTTGGAGATGGTGGAGAACTCAGTGTCCTTGGCCAGATTGATGGGGTAGGTGGTTCCGACGATGTTGAAGGTGGTGCTGGTTTTCTTTGTTGGGGCTGCTGGTGTTTTCTTCTAAGAGCCAGAAAAAGTAGGGGAGAAGGGGGGACAAAAGAAAAGCTAATTAATTCATTACACAGAGCACCTTCAGAGGCTGAGGGAAGTTAAGAAACAGAGGCCAGGAAGCCAATAGCACTGAGTAGCCAGGTTTGTGTCTGAGGATAATTGAAGATGAGCTTGAAGACAGAAAACTTGCATCATCCTGGTTTACTAGCTATGTGGCTTTGGCCCAGGTCACTTCTCTTTGTGTTTTAGTCTGTCCATCTGTAAAATGAAAAATCAAAATATCTGGCAGGGTTGTTGAGAGGATCAGATGAAAGCATGGCGGTAGGAATCCCTGGAAAACTGTGAAATGTTGGGCGCATGTAGGGTCTGATGTATTCATGTGATTTGATCCTCACGGTAAGCCTATCATGTGACAGAGGACAAAACTCAGCCTCCGACTGGGTAGCGGAGCCCACACCAGCCACCTGGGCTCCTGGCTTTTATCCAGGGCTGTACTGTGTTGCTTTCTATAGGTGCGAGACACTTTTGGTTACCCGAGAAATAACTCCAAAAGGCTTCAACCATCAAGTGGCACATCCCCTGCGAGGAAGAGAGCTATGTGAGTCTGAAAGTCATTTCAACTGAAAGACACAATAAACACTACGGCATGTTTACATGCATCATTACAACGGTAGCTCACCCTTCATGCACTGTGAGTGTGTTCAGCAAGCTAGGGGGCACACCAGGGTTTTTCACTCATACAAGGCTGCAGGCAGGAACCAAGGCCTCCCCAAGGAGCTATGCAAATGTTTCCCTCTGACACAGCAACCCCCTGGCTGTTTCTGCCTTTGTTATGACACTGCCCTTTGTAATTGTTTTTCAGAATTAAAAAAAAAAAAAACCTCAATGAGAAACAAACATGCACACACGTATGTGCCCATTTGTTCCCACATATATGGTCTGTGTACACGTGGACGCCCCATGAAGAAAAGAGGAAGCAAAACTCAGGTCTAGAACAGAAGAGAGTGATTGAGCTCATAGTCTATAGTGTTTGCTGCCTCCCTCTGCACTCTGGCCTTTTCTTCTTTCCATCCCTTTTTGTTTCTAGGGAAAAGTTGGGGATAGATGAGCTTCAGAAATGCCCAAGAGTATTTGATGAAAAGTGCTAACTACTTGCATTGCCCTAATTTCACACACCCCATTTGTTCCCTTTCTCAGTGTTATTTTGCTTCCCAGCATCTGTATTTTACTTTACTCCTCTTCTTTCCTTCCAGGGTTTCTCTACTCCCGCCTTCTCTTACTGACCCCTTTCCCCTAATCTCTTTCTTTTCTTCTTTACATCAGAGTCCCTACCATTTTGATCTTTTCCCCCTTTAGACCATACTGCCCTTTACCTTCCTGATCCTAGTAATAATAGCTTTGCCAAGTAGTTACTGAATCTCTACTGGGTAAGAACTATGCTATGTATTTAGGGATAGGTGGGAAGGTTAAAAGATGAACCCATTTCAATCCCTGTTTTCCAGGAGTTTACAGTCCAGTGGTGGAGAGGGCTGTAGGAACACATTAGTGCTCTATGATATGATCAGAGTTCTAACCGATATGAGCGAATTATAACAGATGTGCTGGGAATTCAGTAAAATGAGGGGCAAAGTACCTACAGATGTTGGAAAAGGTAGCTCAGAGAAGGCAATGAATTTTATGAACTGGGTCACAGAAGATAAGCCGGAGCTCATCAGATGAAGATGCAGCACAGGTTAAGGGCACTGCTCGTTTGAAGGGATGACAGGAAGTCTGCTGTAGCCGGATCACGGTGTACATGGCAAAGGCCTTGTATTCCCTGCTCTCCTGCTCTGCTTGCCCAAGCTGACTTTAGAGTTTTCAATCAGAGAGGGGGTGTGGGGTAAATGAGGGAGTGTTGGTTTAAGTACATGAACTATCTCACTAATAGGACTTTTATAAAGCAATACAGTTCTTTCTCTTTAAGAACTGCAGCCACATTGCTACAAGTGGAAGGGGGACAGAGTTCTAAGACTTCTAAGAATCTTGTAAATGCCTTAAATACTACATGGAACTCATTTATAATTAGCAACTTCAGTGTGTGAATAGAGGCCTGCTGCTAAATGCCTCTGCTATTAAATAGCATTTTACTTGTTTTACTGCTTACTTATTAATTTGCTTAGTAATTTCTTTTTTTTTTTGTTTGTTTGTTTTTTTGTTTTTGTTTTTGTTTTTTTTTTGGTGGAGGGACAAAGAAAAAAGGAGGAAGGAAAGAAAAGAACCCCACTACCTTGACTTTGCTAGAAGCTTTCACATTATTCCATTTAGTCATTATGTAAGCTGGTTATGACCAAGTCTCTGAAATAGTCATTCTAAACAAACAATTTATTACCTTCATAAGTCCTTTTTGTTCTGTAGGTGAGGAGAAGCAGCAGTTGATTTAATCTCAGGTTTTTAAAGCAATAATGGAAAATTACCTTTTAATTTTCCTTGCCCTTTCCAACATGGCACATTTTAGTCAACCACTCTAATTTTTACCTAAATTGTCAAGAAGGAAATCAAAGCAAAAGCTGTACTGTCAAGAAGACAGAAACAAGATGCAGAGATTAATAGTTAATATTTATCCATTTCTGTACCTAGTTTTCAATATTTCCCTACAATCTGGAATTTGATAGATACAAACTAGACTTAGTTTTGACCAAGTTGTGATTCTGTTCCTTCCTTCTTAGCCAAGTGCCTAACTCAGGCATGTGATAGATGTTTAGGGAATAAAAAGATGACCCTCCCCCCACTGAAGATTCTCAATGTGATTTTTCAGTTCGTTCCTCCTTAGTCTTGACCTCTCCTATACAGAGAATATATTTCCATAGGTCAGCTAGGAGTAATTTCCACACCAAACTGAAACTGACTCCTCCAAATTCCCAAAGCAGTATGACTCCCAGGACAACTTTCCTTCTAGAAAGTCACCTCATGTGGATTTGGGGATGAGGCAATGAAAACTTTTATGGACCAATGCATGTCCAACTCAAGGGTTTTCCTCAGATGGCATTCCTGTCTATTGTTCTAGAAGGACTAATTATAGGGTTGGTTGGAGCCCTGAATGTACTTGATACTCAGCCAGGACCTCAGAGTACATGCAGATATGGCCCAGAGCCTCTGAATCTACCCCATAACAGACATTCAACTTTCCTGAACCCCAGTTTTCATAAGCGGAGCAAAGTAATGGCATACAGGCTACAAGGGAATCAACGACAAATCAAAGAAGGGACAAAAAAAGTCCAGGACCAGATGGCTTCATGGGTAAATTCTACCAAACATTTAAAGAAGAGTTAGACCCATCCTTCTCAAATTATTTTTAAAAGTTGAAGAAGAGAGAACACTTCCAAACTCATTTTATGGGATCAGCATTACCTTGATATCACAACCAAAGACACCACACACACACACACACACACACACACTACAGCCCAAGATCCCTGATGAACATACATGCCAAAACCCTCAACAAAATATTAGCAAATCAAATTCAACAGTAAATCAATTAAAAGGAGTATATAGCATGATCAAGTGGGATTTGTTCCAGTGATGGAAAGATGGTTCAAAATGCACAAATCAGTGAATGTGATACACAATAACAAAAAAAGGATCAAAATCGTGATCATCTCAATAGATGCAGAAAAAAGGGTTTGACAAAGTTCAACATTCATTTATGATAAATATTCTCAACAAAGTGAGAACAGAAGCATACCTCAACATAATAAAAACCATATATGACAAGCCCACTGCTAACATACCCTAAGGTGAAAAGCTGAGAGCCTTTTCTCTAAGATCAGGAAGAAGACAAGGATGTCCATTCTCACCATTTTTTATTCAACATAGTATTACAGGTCCTAGCCTCAGCATAAAAGAAATAAAAGGCATCCCAATTAGAAAAGAAGTAAAACTGTCATTATTTGCAGATGACATGATACCATGTATAGAAAAACCTAAAGACTCCCCCCAAAAAAGCTATTAGAACTAACACATTCAGTAAGGTTGCAGGATACAAAATTAACATGCAGAAATCACTTGCATTTTTTAAAAAAGATTTATTATGTATTTATTTGTTTGTTTATTTATTTATTTATTTGAGAGAGAGAGAGAGAGAGAGAGAGCACACAAGCAAGGCAGAGGGAGAGGGAGAAGCAGGCTCCTCACTGAGCAGGGATCCCAACACGGGACTGGATCCCAGAACCCCGGGATCATAACCTGAGCCGAAGGCAGACACTTGGCGGACTGAGCCACCCAGGTGCCCCATCACTTGCATTTCTATACACTAATAATGAGCTAACAGAAAGACGAATTAAGAAAACCCCATATGATTTCACTCTTATGTGGAATTTAAGAAACAAAACAGATGAACATAGAGAAAAGGAAGGAAAAATAAAATAAGATGAAAACAGAGAGGGAGACAAACCATAAGAGACCCTTAACTATAGGAAACAAAGTGAGGGTTGCTGTAGGGGAGGGGGGTGGGGGGAAGGAGTAATTGGGTGATGGGCACTTGATGTAATGAGCACTGGGTTTTGTATGCAAGTAATTACTAAGTTGTACCTATGAAACTAATAATATAGTATATGTTGATTAAATTGAATTGAAATAAAAATTTTTAAAAATGCAAAAAAAAAAGAAAATTTCATTTACAATTTCATTACAGTTTGAAGTTCCCCAAACATATAAAATAATAAAATACCCAGGAATAAATTTAACCAAGGGGGATTTATGATATTGATGAAAGAAATTGAAGATAACACAAATGGAAAATTATACTGTTCCATGGTTTCGGGTAATTAACATTTTAAAAATGTCCATACTACCCAAAGCAATCTATGTATTCAGTGCAATCCCTGTCAAAATACCAAAGGCATTTTTTTCACAGAACTAGGACAAAAAATTATACAATTTATATGAAACCACCAAAAGACCCCAAATAGCTAAGCAATCCTGAGAAAGTGGAACAAAGCTGGAGGTATCGCGCTCCCTGATCAAACCATAATACAAAGCTATACTAATCAAAATGATATGGTACTGGGCATGCAAATAGACACACAGATGAATAGAATAGGGGATCCAGAAATAAACCTATGAATATATAGTCAATTAATCTGGGACCAAAGGAGGTAAAGAGATAAAGTGGGGAAAAGGCAGTCTCTTCAATAAATGGTGCTAGGAAAACTGAACAGCTGCAAGTGAAAAAACAAAACTGGACTACTATCTTATACCATATACAAAAATAAACTCAAAATGCATTAAAGGCCTGAGTGGAAGACCTGAAAACGTAAAACTTCTAGAAGAAAACATAGGCAGTAGTCTATTTGTCATTAGTCTTAGCAATATTTTTTATGACAAATCTCCTCAGAAAATGGCAATAAAAGCTAAAATAAACAAATGGGACTATATCAAACTAAAAAGCTTCTGCACAGGAAAGGAGACCATCAACAAAATGAAAAAACTACATACTAAAGCGAGTAGATATTTGCAAATCATACAACCACTCAGGGGTTAATATCCAACAAATATAAGGAAGTTACACAACTTAAAAAAAAAACCTGATTAAAAAATTGGCAGAGCACTTGAAAACATACAGATAGTCAATTGACATTTGAAAAGATGTTCAACATCACTAATCATCAGGGAAACACAAATCAAAACTATAATGAGATACCACCTCACATTGGTCAGAGTGGCTATTATCAAAAAGACAAAAAAAAAAGTATTGGTGAGGATGTGGAGAAAAGGGAAACTGCATATACTGTTGGTAGGAATGTAAATAGATCCAGGTACTATGGAAAACAATATGGAGGCTCCTCAAAAAATTAGAAATACCATATGATCCAGTAATTCCACTACATTATTTACAATGGCTAAGATATGGAAACAATAGATGAATGGATAAAGGAGATACAGTATATATGTATGTGTTCACACACACACACACACACACACACACACACACACACACACACACTGGAATATTACTCACCCATAAAAAATTAAATCTTGTCATTTGCCACAACATGGATGGACCTAGAGGGTATTATGCTAAGTAAAATAACTCAGAGATAAACAAATACCGTATGATTTCATTTATATGTGGACTCTAAGAAAACAAAACAGAAATAGACTCTATACTGAGGAAACTTGGTTACTGGAAAGGGGAAGGATTGGAGGAACAGGTAAAATAGGTGAAAATGATTAAGAGGCACCAACTTCTAGTTATAAAGTAAATCATGGAGTTGTAATGTACAGCTTAAGGAATACAGTCAATATAATAACTTTGGTGACAGTAACTATACTTATGGGGGTCATTTCATAGTGTATAAAATAAATCATGGTATACACTTGAAACTAATTAAATATTGTACTATTAAGACAGTGAGGTATTGAAACTGATATTGTCAATTATACCTCAGTTAAAAAGGAAAAGAAATCCCAAAAACAAAATGGAAAAAACCCAATAAACCCAATTTTTAAACTGGCAAAGGACTTGAATAAACATTTCTCTAAAGATATACAAATGACCAAAAAGCATTTGAAAAAATGCATAACAGCACTAGTCATTAGGGAAATGCAAATGGAAACCACAATGAGAGGGGCTCCTGAGTGGCTCAATTGGCAAGGCATCTGACTTCAGCTCAGGTCATGATGTCAGGATCATGGGATCCAACCCTGCGTCAGGCTCCCCATTCAGCAGGGAGTCTGCTTCTCCCTCTTTCTGCCCCTCTCCCTGCTCGTGTTCTCTCTTTCCCCCCCCCCTCTCAAATAAATAAATAAAATATTAAAAAAAAAAGAAAACCACAATGAGATACCTACCAGCTCACAGCCATTAGGATGTCTACTATCAACAACAATAAAACAGAAAATAACAAGTGTTGGCAATGATGTGGAAAAAATGGAGTCCTTGTGCACTGTTGGGAATGTAAAATGGTGCAGCCACTATGGAAAATGGTATGTTAGTTCTTCAAAAATTAAAAATAGAATTAAAGTGTGACCCAACAATTCTACTTCTAGGTATATATTCCCCAATATTGAAGGCAGGGTTTCAAAGAGCTTTGTATACTCATGTTCATAACAGCATAATTCCCAAGAGCCAAAAGCCAAATGCAACTGAAGTGTCTACAGAGAAAAGAATGGATAAGCAAAATGGGGTCTAGCCACACAATGGAATATTGTTCAGTCTTAAAAATGAAAGATATTCTGACACACGCTAGGACATGAATGAATGTTGAGGACATTATGCTAAGTGACACAAGCCAGTCAAAAATGACAATTATTATTTGATTCCACTTAAATAAAGTACTTACAGTATTCAGATTCATAGAGACAGAAAGTAGAATGGTTGCTAAGGGGAGGGTGGAGGGGAGGATAGGAATTGTTTAATTGATAGTTTCAATTTGACTTCGTTGAGGGAAAGGACATGTTTTACTTTTCACTGCTGTAACCCTAGCACCTAACACACAATCTACCCTGTAGTAGACACTCCGTAAATACTTAACAAATGAATGAATAACTCTGCAGTTTCTCAAAATCCATTATTCTGTTTTCTTTGCTTTCTTAAATCAGACCTCGCCAGGTGGTGTATTACTGCCCTCACTCCCCAGCATCATCAACTTCCTCAGTCACTTCAATTCAACTCTTCTACTTGTTTCTGAAAAAATTTTCCATAGCCGTTGATGGATTGGTGGCATTTATAAGCTTATATTCTTGAATTCTTCTAGTCCTTCAATCTGTGCCTGCAATCTTCCTCTGTGTTCATAATCAATTCTGTTTTCTATTTCTTATAAAATCTATCTTAAATCTTGACAATTCCTTTTACCTTCTCCATGAAGGATGTAAATACCGTTATGTGAAATTTACTTTAACTCACTGTGTACCTTTCTACCCACCAAAACATAGATAGTATTTGAAAGCAGGTTAGGGGTAAAGAAGTATGACATCTGTTAGAGAAAATCTAAGAAGGTAAGCAAAGATTTGAATAAAATGAGGAAGCAAGCCATGAAAAGATGTGAAAATAAAACTTTCTGAGAGAAAGGATAGTAGTAACAAAACACTTGCCATTGGAAAGTGAGTGACTTGTGCAAAGATCATAAAGGAGGCCACTGTGACCTAAATGGAGTGAATGATAAAAAATTAAAAAAAAAAGATTGGGATGGGGTAACTGGATGATGGGCATTAAAGAGGGCATGTGATGTGATGAGCACTAGGTGATATACTCAACAATGAATCGTTGAACATTATGTCAAAAACTAATGATGCACTATACCTTGGCTAATTGAATTTAAAAAAAGGAAGAATGGTAAAAGGTAACATCATAGATCTGGGACCAATCCTATAAAGCTTTGAAAATCATGGTAAAGATTATGGATTTTGATCCAAGTGTGTTGGGAAGCCATTAAAGTATTTTGAGCAAAATTTTTCTAACTTAGAATTTTAAAAGATCATTCTGACTATTGGATATAGAATAGATGGTTAGTGGAGGAATACAATTAAGAGGCCAATCCAGTGAGGCTAGGAACAGATATGGAGACTTTGTGCAAAGGAAAGTATCAAGGGAAAAAGGGAACAACAGGAAATCCTGATATATGAGAAGGTGGGTAATGACCCGGAAGCAGCAAGGAAGGAATGGAAGGGTGGCTTCCACTTGAACTGTCAGCTGAGGAAGTAGTTTCCTCACGAAATAGCCAATTTAGGGTAAACAGAAAAAAAATGGAGAGAGAGTATTTTGTTTTTTTCTTTCCTATGACCATCAGCACTTGGTCCTGTATCAAGGCTCTGTATGTAGATGCACATATAACTTACTTTCCTTTTTAGACCATCAGCTTCTGAGTACTGGGGCCATGCTAGGTTTAGCTCTGCATCCCGCATATATTCCAAAATGACTGTTGTTGGTTTTTGTTTTAATTGATTCATCAATGATAGAATACTCTTGTTGTCAGGGCATTTATGTCTACCATAGAACAGGGAGGGAAGACTACCAGTTTATGAGTACAACTTAACCCATAGTGAATTTTATTCACCCCCACAGAGAAAATACCAAGGGCTGACTCAATTTGTGGCTGTATTTATAGGAAAGCCCCACAGATTTAAAAGCCATTAATAATAAACTAAATTTTTCCAAGATGTGGATGGAAGTTGAGTATATTCTCTAATGTAAAATATTTTTCTAGAACATTCAAATATTTTTTAAGAAGGAAAATTTTATTTATTTGCAACAGAGAGAGAACACACAAGCGCACAGAAGCAGGGGGAGTAGCATTCGGAGGGAAAAGCAGGCTCCCCGCTGAGCAGGGAGACCAATGGGGGACTCCGTGGGACTCAATCCCAGGACCCTGGGATCATGACCTGAGCCAAAGGCAGAGGCTTAACGGACTGAGTCATCCAGGTGCCCCTAAAAGCAGTTCTAAGAATAATTTTTTTTAATGTAGAGGCTTATTTCTTCATTTTCTTTTCTTTTCTTTTTAATTTTCAAAAGTTTAATCAAAGTAACACAGTTTTTTTTAAAAAAGAACTTAAAGTCGTATAATGAAAACCAGAAAAGCTTTACCTCAATGCACTCATCTTGTCCAGCAAGTCTTATTTTTAATTCTCTTAAGTGATATTGCTAAATTTCTAAATAATATGCTTATAGTGTTATTAGTTTCACACATAACCAATCTTTTTTGATAGTGATTTACCTCATTAATACAACCTTTCCTCCATCCTCCAATACAATTATAACAATATTTTTAGTTCAATCAATAATCAGTGGTAATATCATAAATGACTATATAAATACATCTAGCCTCCTGCCCCAAACTAGACTAATTTCTCTCCAAGTTTACTTGCTGCATAGCTTTCATTCTAGGACTTCTGTTCACTTATTTCCCCTGCTGGTACTTTCTTTTCTGGATCCAATGTCCTTATCTTTTACATTCTGTTCTTTTGTTTTAATAGAACATATCCTCCAGTATCTTCCTAAGGTGGAGTGCATGGGAAATTTCTGAGATCTTAGAGGTCTGAAAATGGCTACTGTACCTCTTCATTTAATTAATACTTTGGCTAGGCACAGGATTCTAGGTTGAAAAGCATTTGTCCCTCAGATTTAGGAGATTTACTACTCTGCTATTTTCCACCATCCAGTATACTTGAGAAGTCTGATGCCATTCTATAACCATTTCTTTGCAAAAAAAACCAACCAACCAAACAAAAAAAAACCATATTTCTTTCAAGAATCTTTTTAGAGTATCATTTCATCTCTGTTTTTCTGAAATTTCATGATGATGTGGCTTTATGTGGGCCTATGGAGTCACTTTCAATCTGGAGGCTTCTGTATTTCTGTTTATAAAAATGTCTTGGGGCACCTGGGTGGCTCAGTGGATTAAAGCCTCTGCCTTCAGCTCAGGTCATGATCTCAGGGTCCTGGGATCGAGCCCCTCATCGGGCTCTCTGCTCAGCGGGGAGCCTGCTTCCCCCTCTCTCTCTCTGCCTGCCTCTCTGCCTACTTGTGATCTCTCTCTCTCTCTCTGTCAAATAAATAAATAAAATCTTTAAAAAAATGTCTTGTATTAGTTCCTTGTTAATTTCCTTCATTCCCTTTTCTCTGTTCACTCACTCTGTGTTGGATTATTTACTGGATTCATCCCTAAATCCAATTCTTTTACATCATCCCTAAATCCTTTTCTTTTACATTCTCAGTTTTGTTTTGTTTTTTCATTTTGCTCTACTTGTAGGGAAATTTTCCTCAGTTTATTTTCCCATCTATTAAAACTTTTATTTTGGCACTTCTTATTAATTTTAAGAGCTCTTCCTTATTCTCTTATTTCCTTTTATTTTTTTATGTTTATTTGAGTAAATTTATTCAAAATTCTCCCAAACTGTATATATTTTTGGCTATATGATTTGTCAAATTCTGCAAGGGATTATTAAAATATGTACTATTGTTTTGATTTTGTTGAAATCTTGAATTTCTAAGAGTTTAGACCTTGTGCTTCCCAGCTTTATTGCTTGGTGTATAAAGTGGCCTAATTGTTGTAGCTTCTTTGTGCATTGTATATTTCATCATGTTATAGCAGACCTGATCGATTTAAGGCTTATGTTTGTAAGTTTTACGTTAACTGATATTAATAGTGCCACTTTTTTGTTTTTGTTTTGTTTTTATGTACCTGATTTTGTTGCAAATGCCTATCTCTTTATTTTAATAGTCTTTGTTATTTTATTTTAGATATTAACTTTTGATTTTTAAGGTACTCCTGAAACTACTTCTCTGGCTGTGTTGTTGAGCCAGTTTAATGAGTTACAATAGAATGTAAAAGTGTCTTCTATTGTCCAAAGGCAATCTGATTTCCTTTTATATTAGTATCTTTTTGTTTTTTGGATATATTTATAAATATAAAAGTTAGGATTTTTCTTAATTCCCTAAATTATCCCTGTTTCTTCCACGATGAGTTTTTACAAAAAAAATCTTTGCTTTTCTCTTTCACATTGCAAACTTCACTTTGATAATCCTTGATATGCCAAAATTATTTGACGACATAAAAGATGTATGTATGGGGTACCTGGGTGGCTCAGTGGGTTAAAGCCTCTGCCTTCAGCTCAGGTCATGATCCCAGGGTCCTAGGATATGAGCCCTGCATCAGGCTCTCTGCTCAGCTTCCCCCTCTCTCTTTGCCTGCCTCTCTGCCTACTTGTGATATCCCTCTCTGTGTCAAATAAATAAATAAAATCTTTTTTTTTAAAAAGATGTATGTATGCTAAATGTGTCTGAGCTGAGCCTGTTGACTGGTTGATGACTTAAGATCAATTGGAAGCAAGTAATTTTTTATGGAGTACTTCAAAATATACATATGTAATGGTCTATATTCTAGAGACATTCAGCTTCTTTAGAAACTTCTTCCATTCTTCTGGAAAGTATACATTTGGCTGCAGACATTTTACATGTTGGGCAGGCTCTGAGATCTTGACTACTCTATACACAGATTTTAATCAATATCCCTAGTTGCTTTATTCTCTGCTATACCAAGCACCTCCAACCCTGAGTTTCTTTAACATTCTATCTTACTCTAGCTTAATAGATTAGTTCTTATTCTCTCTTTTCACATTCATTCCTCTAAAAAAAAGGTATTAAAATGTCTTGTCTGACTGAAATCCCTTCTCCAGTTCTCCTGGTGCTTATTTATACCTATTTTATTTCTTTACTCTCGTTTTAGTGGGATTGTCAGAGGAAGCCGTGATAAACACATGTAGTTGATCCTCAGAAGCTCACAGTTCATCTATTTTTCAGAATGCAATTACAGGGTAGTCATTTGTCTTCATTTGTAAGTGAGGGTTTTTTTTTTCCATCTATTCCTTCTTTTCCTTTCCTTTATAATCTCTCCCCTAACATTTTATCTAATCTCTAATCATAGTACAAATCAGAAATAAATTTTTAAATCACTTATATTATTTTTAAATCCATTCTAGCTTTATAAATCAAATAAGGTTTAATGTTTCTCTAAAGGAGGGAAAAACTAAACTGAGTTTAGTTATCAATTAGATAACAATTTAATTGGTATAGATTAATTTGCTATAGATAAATTAGATACCAATGTTTTTATTTTCGATGCACTTCATTTTTTCTGTGGGTCAGCGCTTCTCACTGTTAGTTCCTTCACATTGTAGCAGTATAGAAAAAGTAGAGCACCCTCACATTAAAGATCCATTGTTATGTGATCCATAGGGGTTTTTTTCCAAATCTCAAAATTGCATTCTTTTAGATAACTTAAATGGATTGACAATGGAGAGGGACTGAAGAAAAAGACTGATATCACCATTTTTGAAGAAGAGTTTAAATGATTCTTTTTGTCCTTTTTTAATTTTCAGCACTCCTTGGAATTGGAGAAATGGTCAGCATTTTTGACATCCAAATTCTCTTATTAATCTATTCTAGTTTTCTTTCTGCCTTCAAACCATTCCTGGACCTCTTCTTAGCCATAAAAAAAGTCCACTACATTTTTCAAAAGACATACATAATAGCCTTTCAGATATCTGAAATTAGATAGATCATTCCCTTGAGATATGTGCCCCTTCTCCATTACAGTAACCAAACTGGAACAGTATGCTTTCAACATGGTTCAACCAGTATAGAATAAAAAGGGTTTATTATCTCACTTGTTTTAGGTAATTCTTAACTCAGACTCAAATCAAATTTGGCTTTTTGAAAGTTACACCAGATGGAAGGCTTACATTAAATTTGCTTTTTCCCTATAGCCCAGCATCCCATGTATAATGGGAAATTATTATTAAGCTTTATTATCAAGAGTGAATGTTTTTTTGTATCTATGTATAAGAATTTGTTTGATTCAGCTAATGTTAATCTCTTGCTTTCAGCCTGTTCTCTCAAACTTCAGAAATTCTTTTTGATTTGTAATTCGGAAGATAATCTTCACCAACCAACATTCATTATGCCAACTTACAAAGTTGAATTATTGATGACAACATTTAAGAGGAAAGGATCAAAGATGAACCCCTATGGACTACTCACTGGGACATCCATTCAGGTTGACATTGATTCATCAGTCAATTCTATTTGACTTCAGTTAGTCAACCAGTGACATCAGCCTAATTGGACTATTTTTTTCAACTGTTGTTTCTTCTTCATGAAGGCATAATAAAAAAAAAGTAGTTAGATGTCTTGATAAAGTCTATGATATTCTCTTGTCTACCAGTCTAGTAAACTTTTAATACAATTTTTTAAGGCTAGTTTGGCATAATTTCTTCTTAGTGGATTCACACTGGATATAAGTAATTAGTGTTAATTTCTCCTAAAACATCTGTTTAATAATATATTCTAGGGACCTTTCAGTTTAATATGTCAGAGTAAGGACATCTTTCTTCCTTCTTCTCTCTGGAATCGAGTAAAAACTATATGGAAAATGGGAGAAACTCAAACTCCAGTTTTGATAAAATGTGAAAGCATTTTTAACACTGATCCCAAAAAGTAAGGACTCCCAAAGGCAGTAAAAATTGGATCAGGGTGAAGAAGATATTGAGGATGTCCCTTATTCTGGAATTCAGGCCAGAACAGAATTTTAGGAACAGAGTCCTAAAAGATGGTGGCATAACCTGAGTGAGGAAACAAATGACCCCCATTTTGAAACAAAACCAGTCTTCAGACTGGTAGTGAGAACATCTTGAAACATTGTTTGACCACCATATAGTGGCAGAGGAGATGGAGACTAGAAAAATTAAAGGATATAATACTACACACACATGCGTCCACATACATACGCACACTGACGCCTCCGCACCATACATAGAAGACTTTCCTATGAGCAAGGGTAAATTCTTGGTAGTTAGAAGCAGAATCAAATGTACAAGGAGGAGTACTCCCAAGAATTTTATAGATAACAGATGATGCTTTAATTAGTCTCAACTACTCACTACTATCCTACTCATTCTCTCAGTCCCTCCCCAAAATGATACTGTCATACATAGCTGGGCTAGTAAAGAATTCCCCTAGTGCAACTTCAAGTAATAATTAAAAACAAAAAAAATATGGTACTGATGCAAAATATGTTGCAAAAAGGGGAGAATGACCAATAAAGAATTGTGGAACAACATGAAAAAGCAAACATAAAACACATAAAAAATACATCAACAAAGATTACAAAATTAATATAAGGAAAAATAATACCACCACAAAAATAAAGGTGAATAGGCACTGGTAAAAATGGTCAGAGACATGGAAGACAGGCTTGAGAAAAATGAGCAAAGTGAAATTGATAATAACAGTTAAAAATTATTAGAGAAAAATAATAAATATGGAAGACGAAGAAAACTCTTTGATTATATATATGTGGGTATATATGTATATATATATATAATGAGTATATAATATTTTGTGCTTTTAGGAAGAGAAAAGAATACAGAATCTGTGTTCTGTTATAGATTCACAAAACTGTGAATCTATAGGCTTCTTCTCAAACTATTCTAAAAAAATAGGAATGGAAGGAAAACTTCCAAATTCATTCCATGAGGCCAACATTACCCTGATTCTAAAACCAGACAAGGACTCCACTAAAAAAGAGAACTACAGATCCCAGATGAACATGAATGCAAAAATTCTCAACAAAATACTAGCAAATCAAATCTAACAGTACATTGAAAGGATCATTCACCGCGATCAAGTGGGATTTATTCTGGTGCTATAAGGGTGGTTTAATATTTGCAAACCAATCAATGTGATACAACACATTAATAAAAGAAAGGATAAGAACCATGTATTCCTTTCAATAGATGCAAAAAAAAAAAGTATTTGACAAAGTACAACATCAACTCATGATAAAAACCCTGAACAAAGTAGAGATAGAGGGAACATACCTCAACATTAATAAAGGCCACATATGAAAAATCCACAGCGACATCATCCTCAGTGGGGAAAAACAGAGCTTTTCCTCTATGGTAAAAGACAGGGATGTACACTCTCACCACTGCTATTTAACATAGTACTGGAAGTCCTGGCCTCAGCATTTGGACAACAAAAAGAAGTAAACCCAAAGACTACCCCCAAAATATCACTAGAGCTGATACACAAAATCAGTAAAGATGTAGAATACAAAATCAATATATAAAATCTGTTGCACTTCTATACATCAATAATGAAGCAGCAGAAAGAGAAATCAATGAGATACCACTTCACACCTGTCACAATAGCTAAAATTAACAAAGTAGGAAACAACAGATGTTGAGGAGGACGGGGAGAAAGGGGAACCTTCTCACACTGTTCATGGGAATGCAAACTGGTGCAGCCACTGTGGAAAACAGCATGGAGGTACCCGAAAGAGTTAAAAATAGAACTACCTTATGATCCAGCAACTGCACTACCAGGTATTTATGCAAAGAATAAAAAAATACTGATTGTAAGGGATATATGCACCCCCAATGTTTAGTAGCAGCAATGTGCACAATAGCCAAATTATGGAAAGAGCCCAAATGCCCACCAACTTATGAATGGATAAAGAAGTTGTGGTATAGGGGTGCCTGGCTGGCTCAGTGGTTAAAGCCTCTGCCTTTGGCTCAGGTCATGATCTCAGGGTCCTGGGATCGAGCCCTGCATCGGGCTCTCTGCTCAGCAAAGAACCTGCTTCCCCCCCCTCTCTGCCTGCCTCTCTGCCTACTTGTGATCTCTCTCTGTCAAATAAATAAATAAAATCTTAAAAAAAAGAAGTTGTGGTATATATACACAATGGAATATTACTGAGCCATAAAAAGAACAAAATCTTGACATTTGCAATGACATGGATGCAACGGGAGAGTATTATGCTAAGCAAAATAAGTCACTAGAGAAAGACAATTATCATATGGTTTCACTCATGTGCAGAATTTAAGAAACAAACCAGAGGATCATGGGGGAAGGGAGGGAAATATAAAATAAGACAAAATCAGAGAGGGAGACAAACCATAAGAGACTCTGAACTAAGGAAACAAACTGAGGGTTGCAGCAGGGGAGAAGGGTGGGGGGATGGGGTAACTGGGTGATGGGCATTAAGGAGGGCACGTGATATAATGAGTACCGAGTGTTATATGTAACAGATGAATAACTGAGCTCTACATTAGAAACTACTGATACACTAGATGTTAAATAATTGAATTTAAATAAGTTAAAAAAGTTGTGATATATATAATGGACTATTACGGAGCCATAAAAAGAACAAAATCTTGACATTTGCAATGACATAGCTAGAGCTGGAGAGTAGTATGCTAAATGAAATAAGTCAGTCAAAGAAAGACAAATACCATGATTTAACTCATATGTGGAATGTAAGAAACGAAACAAATGAACACAAGGTGGGGAAGAGAGGCAAACCATAAAACAGATACTCAACTCTAGAGAACAGACTGATGGTTACTGGAGGGGAGGTGGGTGGGGGGGTGGGTTAGATGGGTGATAGGCATTAAGGAGGGCACTTGTGAGGAACACTGTGTGTTGTATGTAAGTGATTAAGTGATAAATCACTAAATTGTACACCCAAAACTAATATTACACTGTAGTTAACTAACTGGAATTTAAATAAAACTTGGAAAAAAAACTCTGCATGGTGTCCTAGGAAAAAAATTCATACAGATAGATCAAGATATATCCTTGTAAAGTAACTAGAATTCGTAAATAAAAGATACATTTATACGGGCTTCTAGGCCATAAAATCAAGTTCTTTCCTGTGTAAGAAAGAGATTCTCAGGCTGGTTTTAAATTTCTTCATAACAGGGGCTCCTGGGTGGCTTAGTTGGTTAAGAATCTGGCTTCGGCTCTGGTCATGATCTCAGGGTTCGGGTATTGAGCCATGCATCAGGCTCTGGGCTCAGTGGGGAGCCTGCTTTTCCCTCTCCCTCTGCCCCTCCCCTATGCTCTCTCTCTCTCTCAAATAAATAAAATCTTTTAAAAATTCTTCATAGCAACAATCCATGATAGACTTGAGTATAGCAATCAATGTCTACATGGACTTTAGAGACAGAATAGGACCCATGAATTATACAACAGCACAACTACAATTCAAGTATAAACAATTGACAGATAATTTTATACATACAATATAGTAGGAAATATTGTCCCCATGAGCCTTAAAAAAATCTTCTAGATGATAGCCTTGAGGTAACTAAGCAATGAATGGAAAAATGGGCTATCTTCTCAAAATAGTCCTTTTATCCATTTAAATGTAGAAATATGCATAATTGACTATAGGCATTATGGCTGGCTGCATAAAAATATGTAAATGCTATAAGCCTTGACAATGCAATATAATAGTTGGACAAGGCAGAAATAGCATAACAAACAAAAGTTAGGAAATAACAAGGACAGAGAAGGTGAGAGGTAAGATAAGTATATTAATTTCCCTGTTTGTAGCATGTGAGGGGTCAATAGACCTTGTTCATAGATGACAAATCAAGTATTAGATGGATCAATATATTTTAAGGATACAAAGGTAACAACTACACTAAGTATAATAATAAAACCAACCCAAAATTTCCTATGATAGAGTAGATATAGTTACTAGAAATAGGCTTATTTCTTCATAATTTATAGCAAGGACTTAATAAATTCTATCTAAGTAGTGAAAATCTATTCTAAATTTTGCCAACTCACCAGTCTGTATTCTATGAAATATATCTTTTCCTCCAGTTTGAAAATCTTCATTATCTTTTCTCTTCTCCATGATTCTTCATAGTACTGGAATGGTTCTGGGACCACATCTGCCAGTTCTTTTTAGCATCTTTGGATAGTCTTCATCTAGATCTAGAGATCTGAACTCTTTTAAAGCAGCCAAGGACAATTATCTTGATTTCACAGTATTTATGTTTTACTCCTGCCAATTCTAGTTGGTTTATTGGCTTTTTTTCCTCCTTCCCATCTCTCCACCAATCCAACTAACATTTATTCAGCTTTTACTATGAATCAAGTGCTGTGCAAGAATTCTGGCTAGTTAGGAAGATGATGCAGACAAGGCCCTGCTCTCAAAATGTTCAGTCTAATGAGGAGGCAGATAAACAACTCTACTGTAAATACAGGATTATAATAGTAGGAGCACACTTCTCCTACCAGAGGAAAAGCTAAAACTATCCAGATGATTCTTGGAAAGGTTCTATGGAGAAAATAGCGTTTAATCTGTGTCTTGAAGAATGAGTTGGGAAAAAAAAGAATGAGTAGATCTTCACCAGGCAGGGAAAAAAAAAAAAGAATAGTTTAGGTAGAGCATAAAAAGTTAAGCAGAGACACAGAAGGAATAATGATCACTCTAGTTTGAATGTAGTGGGAATATACTGAAAAGTGAAGGGCAGAATCGGCCCTAGAGACTGTGCACTTTCCTGGATGGCTTTATAAGTACAATGTGTCCTCCATGATTCTAGCAGTATCATACTTAGGGTCGGTCCCCCATCACAAGACATCAACCCTCCATGATACAACCCTCTTTTCTTTGCCCCCACCAAACACTCCACATTGCCAAGAAGCACTCCAGTTGAGAATTGGATTGATGACCCCAGTGAATAGCACACGGCCTTGGCCAGTTCCCACAGGCTGCAGGCTGCCCACTCCTGGTTCCAATACAGTTCTCTCAGGGAGTGCTTCTCAGCCCCCACCCTTGCTGTAGCTCACCTTCATCTCCAGGGCCTCTGGCGCCTTCTTGCCTTCCCAAGCCCAACTCCGCTTGGTGAAGTAGTTAACAGTGGCAAATTCAATCAGCGCAGAAAATACAAAGGCATAACAGACGGCTATGAACCAATCCATGGCCGTCGCGTATGCCACTTTAGGTAAGGAGTTTCTGGCACTGATACTCAAAGTGGTCATGGTGAGAACAGTGGTGACACCTGAGGAGAGGGAAGATAAGAACAAGTTGTCACTAGAAGACATTTAGAGCGTATATGATGAGATCACCAACTTTGACTTATGAGGAAGAGCTATACCCCATTCAAAATAGCCCCTGTAAAGTAAACACAGAGAATGTCAACATGGGATGGTTCTACCTAGTAATTACCCCATCCTGGTTATCTCAGGAATAGGAATCTTCAGTAAAGCACTCCTAAAAGTTCTCCTTTAGGGGTGCTTGGGTGGCTCAGTCATTAAGCCTCAGCCTTCGGCTCAGGTCATGATCCCAGGGTCCTGGGATCGAGCCCCGTGTTGGGCTCCCTGCTCAGCGGGAAGCCTGCTTCTCCCTCTCCAACTTGCCCTGTTTGTGTTCCCTCTCTCGCTGTCTCTGTCAAATAAACAAACAAACAAATAAATAAATAAATAAAATCTTTAAAAAAAAAATGAAAGTTCTCCTCTAGCCTCTACTTAAACATTTCCTTTGAAGAACAAGTAGTCTACTTCATGGTAAGAGCAGTTTTTAATTAGAAAACCTTACTTTCTGAGCTGAAACCTGCCTTCCTCTAACTCTTAGCCCACTAATTGATCTCAGAGTTCTTTCTCTGCCAACACAGGAAAGAAAAGCCTGCTCCCTCCCTTCCAGGACAGGCCTTTAGAGAGTTGGAGAGGGTGGGCATGATTCCTCATGAGTCTGTTAATCTCCAGAATGGACATGGCCACTTCCTGCTCTTGTTTCTCTTCCCCATTCTGGTAGTTCTTTTCTGAACAGCCCAGAACCTGAGACCAAGACTCAGGATTTTCACTTCTCTTACTGTAGACAATATTCTCCTAATACTGCACAAACCATTATAGGAAATGGTACTTCAGCCGCATCACAGACTTACTGAGCTTTGTGGACAACCAAAGCTATTCCAATACCTATTTCTTGTGAGTTTTTGTCAAACCAGAGCTTGCTTTTAGATCAACTGATTCTTTTTCTTGGTGATGTTATTAACCTAAATTTAAGACTTGCATTTATTGGGATGCCTGGGTGGCTCAGTTGGTTGAGCAGCTGCCTTCGGCTCGGGTTATGATCCCAGAGTCCTGGGATCGAGTCCCGCATCGGGCTCCTTGCTCGGCAGGGAGCCTGCTCCTCTCTCTGCCTCTGCCTGCCTCTCTGCCTGCTTGTGTTCTCTCTCTGTTAAATAAATAAATAAAATCTTAAAAAAAAAAAAAGACTTGCATTTATTGGGCACCTGGGTGGCTCAGTTGGTTGAGCAACTGCCTTTGGCTCAGGTCATGATCCTTGAGTTCTGGGATCGAGTCCCCCATCGGGCTCCCAGCTCCACGCAGGGAGTCTGCTTCTCCCTCTAACCTTCTGTCCTCTCATGCTCTCTCTCACTTTCTCTGTCTCTCAAATAAATTAAAAAAAAATCTTAAGACTTGCATTTATTCACTTTTAAATTCTATTAGAACTATTTTTTCTAATCTGTTTGTATTTTAGATATACATATGAGCTATAGTGTTGTGGCTAATGATTTGAGCTTTGAAATAAGATTGAAAACAGACTGAAATTCTGGGAATTACACTTACTAGCAATATACCTGGAACAAGGTGATTTACCCCACTAAGCCTGTTTTATTATGTGTAAAATGTGTGATTATACCAGATACAGAAATTTGTTGGGGAATCAATAAGATGATGATTATAAAGCCCCTAGCACAACATATGGCACAGAGTAAACACTCAAGAAAATAGCAGCTTCTATAATTAACATTACTTTTATTTTTACTGTTAACAATAGTCTCATAATTATATAACTAATTATAGAGGTATACCTATAAACATATTTTAAACATTATAATAATTTTATAATTGTCAGCAAAAGTATTCTAGCCTCAAATATCTACACTAGAAATTAGAAGTCCTGAACTCTGCTACTTACTTGCTTTGTATCTTGGGTAATTTATTTCATCTCTCTATGCCTCCATTCTCCCCATCTATGAACATTTCCTACAGTCTCTATACCCTAGAATTTTGACAAGGCAATTGTTGTACCCAAAGACATCCAGACTTTAGGAAGAGGGGGTAGTCAGACCCTCTTTCTGAGTATTGGCCTGCTCAAGAGGATGGGGAATGTGGGTCTGGGTCAAGTAGGGCATGGAAAGTAGCCCTAATGTGGTGAGATATAGAGAAAAGCAAGCAGAGTGACGGACTTAAGCTGGCAGAGTAGTAGGGGACCATGAAATTGCCTTGTCCTTCAAATACAACTAGACCAACATTCAACTATTTTAAACAACGAGAAAGATGATCTGAGGATTGAGGAAACAATCTGCGCAGTTGGAGGAAGAGATGTGGCACACGTGAGGCTGATCTTGACAAACAAATCAAAGTACACCTACATAAAGGTCCAAGCACTCTCCATTACAAGCAAGTAGGAACTCTGTAGAGGAAGGGCCGGTAGGGAAGAGCGGGCAAAACACAACAGCAGAGTGTACACAGCATACACCACAGACACTTCCTAAAGGTTTTGTTGTTGTTGTTGTTGTTTTGGCTGGTTTCTTTTTTTCTATCCTCCCTTCTCTTCTGAACACAATGACTAGATGAGAAATTCATCCCCCTAAAAAAGAACAGGAGGTAATACTGCCAGGGATTTAATCAAAAAGGATATAAGTAATATGTCTGAACTAGAATTTAAAATAATAATTATGAAGATAGTAGCTGGGCTTGGAAAAAGCATAGGAGACACTAGAGAATCCCTTATTACAGAAATATACAAATAAAAGAACTAAAATCTAATGGGGTCAAAATTAAAAATGCTGTTACTGAGATAGTCATAAACTGAGGCTTTAGGGGCGCTTGGGGGGCTCAGTGGGTTAAAGCCTCTGCCTTTGGCTCAGGTCATGATCTCAGGGCCCTGGGATCCGAGCCCCGCATCAGGCTCTCTGCTCAGCAGGGAGCCTACTTCCTCCTCTCTCTCTCTCTGCCTCTCTGCTTACTTGTGATCTCTTTCTCTCCCTCTGTCAAATAAATAAATAAAATCTTATAAAAAATTTAAAAAACAAAAATAAAAGTCTAGGACACTTCTTTGATAACACGTGTCTGTAGTACCAAAGCAGGAGCTGCTTGAGAATAGGGATCATGAGTAATCTGTCTCTATCCCCTCAACCCTGAATATAGCACGTGGCACAGAGTAGCCCTGAGTACATGTGTGATGAGTGAAACTGCTCTGCACAGCCTGCAGCCCATGTAACACTGCAATACGTGTGTTCCCATCAGAGGAAGAACGCATTTTTCTTAAAGTAACTATATTATCATTATATTAGTTCTTATTCTTTTCTTTTCTCCAACATTAACAATTGCCTATTCTGTGCCATACGGAGTTAAGTCCTAGGGATACAAAAATCAAAACATTTCAGACTACAGCCTTCAAAACAAGCACTTATTTTCCCCAGGAGACAATTCGAATTAATCATACCTCATGCACCTGCTGAACTTAGCACCACAAAGGGGAAGCTTTTTGTTAATTCACTGTCAGTCAGGCTTAATCCTGTTCCAGAAAGTACATTACAGAACATGACCTAGTCACCTATTTTTTCTTACAACCCCTTTCTCCCTAACTCTTCTAACTCTCCAACTCTGCTTTTCTATGACCAGCAGATTTACCTAGATTCTCAACCTCTTCTTCAAATGCACAACCTCTTTTGATCTTAACTAAAACCTGACTCTCATACTGAGTGTACTAGTTTCTGTTCTCAAAATGTGGTTATCATTCAGAATCAAGAACTCAAGAGATTGAGGTACATATTTTCCTTGATCTCTAGTATTCCTTAGACCATTACACTATCATAGTCTTAACGGTAATCTGTGCTTCTGTGAGATTTCTACCATCTGGTAATACCCTTCACCCTTTCTCATAGGTATTGTCTACAGAGTACTTCCATCGACCCAAAGGTTCCTTTGTGACAATTCCATCCCCTCCTTGGCCCCAGGTAACCACTCCTCTGCTTTCTTCTTTCAGTATAGTTAGATCTTTTCCCCCCTAGAGTTTCATACGTATCATACTTCAGAGTAGCATTCTACTGCATTGATATAATTTGTTTATCCCTTCACCTATTAATGGACATCTGGACTGTTTCCAGTGTTCTTACGAATAAAGCTGCTGGGAAGATTTACATGTAAGTCTTTTTGTAAGCATGTTTTCATTTTTCTTAGTAAACCCCTAGGGATGGAACTTCATGATTATATTATAAGCATGTGTTTAACTATAGGAGACTGCCAGATTTCTAAAGTGTTTGTACCATTTAACATTCCCATTAGATGTATGACTTTTCAGTCAGCATGAAACTTTGACTTATGAAAATTAAATATAAATTGGTACCTTTACACATTTCCCTGACAATGAAAGCCCTTAGAACATTTTAGCTCCATTTCAACTTATATACACTACATTATGGTCTAGTTTTTTGCTCTAAATATATTGTATGCCCAATAAGCCACGGTTATTATTTCATACATTCCATGGTCATTTAGCCTTCCCCATATATTAATTATTTTCACTTCTAAAATGCATCTTAAACCTTCCTTCTGGGATAAGTTTCCTATTGCTTGAAGAATTCCCTTTAGTGAGGGTATGATGATAATTTTTAATTTGATGATAAATTTCTAGTGGTTTTTTTTTTTGTCTGAAAGGGTCTTTATTGTTTCTGTTGAAGTCAAGGTACTCCATTATTACTTTAAAGACAATGCACTTTTTTTTTCTAGTCTACTTTAAAGATTTTTAAAGATGTTCAAGATTTTTCTTTTCTTTTCTTTTCTTTTTTGGTTGTTTCCAAAAGTCTCACTATGTCTCTTTTTGTCTTTTAATTTATTCTACTTGGGTTCATAGAGTTTTGTGTAATTGTGCCTTTTTGTCCTTTATCAGGCTTGGACAAGATTCAGCAACTGTCTCTTCAAAAATTACTTCTAAACCATTCTTTCACTTTTCTTCTAGGGTTCCAATTACTTCTATTTTAGATCTTTTCAATTAATCATATAATGTTTCTCTTCTGCATTTTACACATTTTTGTCTTTCTAGGCCTCATTCTAACTATTTTCTTTCAGTTCATGGGTTTTCCTTTCAACCGTATCTAAACCACTGAGTTTTATGTATATTTTTAACTTTTAGAATTTCCACTGCGCTTGCTCTCTCTTGTGCTCTTTTTCTCTACACACACTGTCTATATGATAGAATTATCACGTTATTTTCACCTACTCAAACATGTTAATCATAGCTATTTGTAAGTTTGAGAACCCAAATATCTGGAGTTTTAGTAGGTCAGTATTTTTTAATTGGGTTACAAATTATGCACAATAAGATAAAAATAGTTTGGTTGTACATTTCAAATTGCTTAGGCAAGGGGCACCTGGGTGGCTCAGTCATTAAGTGTCTGCCTTTGGCTCAGGTCATGATCCCAGGGTCCTGGGATGGAGCCCTGCATTAGGCTCCCTGCTCAGCAGGAAACCTGCTTCTCCCTCTCCTGCTCCCCCTGCTTGTGTTCCTTCTCTCGCTGTCTCTGTCAAATAAATAAAATCTTTAAAAATCCCAAATAAATAAAATCTTAAAAAAAAACCCAAACAATAAAACAAAACAAAAACGAAGAAACAAATTGCTTGGGCAAATGTACACAGTTGTATAACTACTACTCCAATGAAGATATAGAATATTCTACCAAACCAACATGTGCCCTTATACCCATTTTCAGTCAATCCATCACCCCAGAGAAAAACACTACTTTGGTTTCTAACACTGTAGCTCAGTTTTGTCTGTCTTAGAATTTCATATAAATGAAATCATATATTACATACTATTTTGTGTCTGGCTTCTTAGTTTGACATAGTTTATTCATTTATTTATTTATTATGTTCTGTTAGTCACCATATAGTATATCATTAGTTTTGATACAGTGTTCCATGATTCATTGTTTGTGTATAACACCCAGTACTCCCTGCAATCCATGCCCTCCTTAATATCCATCACCGGGGTAACACATCCCCCTACGCTTCTCCCCTCTGAAACCCTCAGTTTGTTTCTCAGAGTCCATAGTTTCTCATGACATAGTTTTTGAGATTCACTGTTATGTGAATCAATAGTTGTCAATGTACTGTATAAATATCTGTATGAATATGCTACAATATAAACACCCATTCACTCGTTGATATACATCTGGATATTTTCCAATTTGGGATTTTATGAATAAAGCTATTATGACCATTCTTATATAAACTTTTATATATGATAAGCCTTTTATATGTATTTTCATTTTACTTGGGTATGAAGTGAAATACCTACATTTTCGGGTAAATGTATTAACTTTATAAGAAATAGCCAAACTGTTTTTCCTAAGTGGTTGTACCATTTTAAAACTCACCAGCAGTGTATGAGAATTCTAATTGCTCCTCAACCTCACAAATATTTGGAATTGTCAGTCTTTTTAATTTTAGCCATGCTAGTGTTTATAAAATGATGTCTCCATGTAGTTTTTATTTGTATTTTCTTGATATAAAATGATGCTAAATATCTTTTCATGTTCTTATAGGGCATTTACATATATTCTCAGTAGAATGTCTGTTCATGTATTTTTCCAATATTTAAAATTAGATTCTTTGTATTTTTATCATTGAATTTAAAGATCTCTTTATATTTTTCAAATAGATGCTTTGTTGATCTGTACACATATAAAATATATTCTTTCAGTCTATGCCTTACCTTTTCATTCTCTTAATGTTATTCTTTGATGACTAGTAATTTTTAATTTTGATTAAGTCTAATTTATTCTTTCACTCTTATTTTTTGTATACTAAGGAATTTCCACCTTCCAAAGGTTATAGACATTGTCTTATATTTAGTTCTAAGAGCATGACATTTTTAGCTTCTATATTTAAACCTATGATCAATCTCAAATTAATTCTCTGCAATGCCATCTCTGTCATAAATCGAATTTTCGGATAGGTGGGTCTACTTTTACTTTCTCTATAGTATTTATTTTTCTTTCCTTTATGCCTATAACACACACTCTTTAATTTCTATAATCTGTAAATTATTTTTGACATCTTGTGGCGCATGTCTCCTCACTTTGTTCTATTTAAAAAAGATTTATTTATTTATTTTAGAGAGGGAGCGAGCACACAAGTGGGGGGAAGGGGAGAGGGAGAGAACCTCCAGCAGACTCTCTGTTGAGTGTGGAGCCCAGCACAGGGCTTGATCTCAGGACTCTGAGATCATGACCTGAGCCAAAATCAAGAGTCAGACTCTTAACCGACTGAGTCACCCAGGCACCCCAACTTTGTTCCTATCTAGGAGGATATAGGCTAGTCTTGGCTTTTTGTTCTTTTATAAAAATTCTGCAACCACTTTTTAAATTAACATTTTATGTTGGAGGTTCTTACTTCAATGCAGTTAGTGTAACTATGAAATCTAAATTCATGTGAGGCCAAGCTTAAATTAAAGATAAATTCTAAAGTTTAAATCAAAAAATAAATTTTTCACAGACCCCAGGCCAAAACAGACATTATTTCTTACTGTCTCCTTGCCCTGATTACTGTACTTATCTAGTGTTCTTTCTAGGGCATAATCCTTAAATGGTATTGGATTTATGGGATGAATCTTTGTATTCATTTCCTATGGTTTATGTAAAAAAAATTACTACAAATTTAGTGACTTAAATCCACAAATATTTTTTTCTTACACTTTTGAAGGCCAGAAGTCTGGCAGTTTTATGGGCCCCTTCCTCCTCTTTCAAAGCCAACAGCATAGCATCTTCAAATCTCTCCAGCTTCCCTCATCACACTGCCTTCTGCTCTGTAGTCAAATATCTTTCTGCCTCCCTCTTGTAAGGACACTTGTGATTATATTTAAGGCCCAACCAGATAATCCAGGATAATCTTTCCACCTCAAAATCCTTAACTTAGTGCACATTTGCAATGTCCCTTTTGCCATATAGGGTAACATTCACAGGTTCTGGAGGTTAGGACACGGATATATTTGGGGGCCATTTTTTAGTCTACCACAGCCTTAGCTCTTTCTAGTCCTAAACTGCACTCAGGCTCAAAGCCTTTCTTGTGAAACCTCAAAACTCAAAATCTTACTCACCAAGGCTAGTAGGTTACCAACTATAACAGTAGCAGTTCATGTGATTAACAGTCCAATTTTTAGTTCCCTCTTCCATTTGGGTCCCTGAGTATTTCCTTTATTTCTTATTAGCTCAGATATTTAAAAAGAATGTTTTCTATGTATTCTCTAGCTTTTGTAGGATTTTGTAATGGAAGATTTTTCGGAGTATGCAGTTTGTTCTATTTCTAAAAATTATTCACTTCTATATAGATTCTGTTCCTTCCACTTCACTACAACCATTCGAGATCACTAACAACCAATCATATCACCATACCCAACAGTTTCTATTTGCATCTTACCTAAAAACACAGAATTTACACCAGATGATTATTCCCTGCTTCTTGAGACATTCTCCTCTTGACTTCCATGATATCATACCCTTCTAGTTTTTTTTTTTTTTTCTTTTTTCCCCTCTTTACAGGTTACTCTTGCTCTTTCTCTACTGTGGTCTCTTCTACCTGACCTAAAATGCTGCTACTTTCTAAAACATCATTTACTATTTAACTACACAGTTTAGCTCCAGGATATCGGTAGGAAATATCGACTTCTATGTGGGCACTCAGCATATCCATGTGTGTGCTTCACAGACACCACTGCCATGGAGGCAGTTTAGTAGACTAAAAAGAGTGAATATTTGTCTCCTAAATTTTTTTTACAGTACGGGAAACAGGCAGAAAATGTTCCATATGTTTTAAGTCTCCCAGGGAAAAATGCTAATGATGTACAAATCTCTTTTTAGACACCAGTAACTTTCTATTAAAGAAAATTTCCCTGATTGTAGGTACCATTGAAAAATCCTTCAAACTTCGTGTAGCCTTTAATGATAATTTGTACCTTCAAAAAAAGTTAAAGGAGAAACAGCAAAGTCAGATACTTCTACAAAAAAAATAGATCATAAAAAAGCACCTAATCCACTTCTCTGTTGTCAACTTAGTTTCTCACTTGTCACCTTCTCTACCTCTGCCCACTAATTTCCTCTTTTTCACGGAAGGCTCAGTCCCTCCCCAGTTCCTAAAGCAAACCTGACTGAGACAGGAAGCATTTTAGTAATTTACTACTCCAACACTCTTCCATTCCCACTTTTTTGTTAAGAATTCAGTTCTTGAAACACCAGGATCTGAGGACTCAATTACTAATGCTGGGCCCAGGCATTGCTCCCATTCACTTTCCTCATCCTATTTTGACCGTCTATCATAAGACTTTGCCAATGCCTTCATCTGCGCATCCTCCATAAAACAACACTCACCAAAGACCGTACGGGCAGGGACCGACTCTCTGTTGAGCCAGAAAGACACCTGTGACAGAATGACGGTCATGATACATGGCAAGTAGGTCTGGATCACAAAGTAGCCGATTTTTCGCTTGAGATGGAAATGGGTTGTCATGACGACATATTCTCCTGGAGAGAGAGTAAAATTAATTAGGAAACATATAGCTGAATAAACATTGTTAAATCAAGGTGGGCCCCCAATTCAGTTCTCCAAGATGTTTAACTTTATATTCAAAACAAGACATTCCAGCACCTCTCAAGTTCACATAACCGTATCTCTTTAATAATCATGAAGTAGTGCATTTTTATGCAAAAATATATACTAATAATGTACCAACACAGCTTGCTCAGAGCAATTTTGACACAGATTCATTCAAATAAATCAGCATCTTAAATAATAAGTAAGAGTCTCTTCTACAGCATTTGCATGTGATTGACTCTCTTCTACCACTTTAACGTTTAACATCTTAAAATACTTAATGTTTATAACAATGTTATAAGGTGTATACTATTGTTATCCTCGTTTTATGGTCCAACAAACTGAGGCAAAGAGATGTTGAGCAATTATACAAGGTTATCCAGCTGCTAAGCAGTGGAACCTGAATTTTAGGCCATATGGGTTAGTTCCGCAACTTATGCTTTTTAACCACAATGCTCTGCTATTTGAATGGACTTAAGAGTTAGAACCAAAAGTTCGTATAGCTGAATGTGGGCTGGCCTATATCACCCTGCTCCAAAATAAGAGTGAACTCTTACTGAGCTCTGACTTTATGCCAAACAACTTTGATTGTTTTGTCTCTGCCCTTCCTCTCTCCCTCTCTTTCTCAAATAAAAAAGAAAAGAAAAGGAGTATCTTCTGCCTAGGCTTCCTACTTGTTATAGGTTGAATTGTGCCTCCCAGAAAGATATGGTGAAGCTTTAACCCTAAGTACTTCAGAATGTAACCTTCTTTAGAAAAAAGGTTGTTGCAGGTATAATTAGTTAAGATAAAGTCATACTGGAGTAGGATGGTCCTTAATCCACTATGACTGATGTTTGTATAAAAAGAAGACAAATACACACAGGGAGATATATGATCATGTGGAATATTTAATATATAAAATATATAATAAATATTATTCATAAATTAGTTATATTTCGTAGATCTGAAAGACAAAGCAAGTAGACTATTCAAAAACTTAACAAGTCAAGCATTCATTTTAAATAACTGAATATATTTTCTTCAATCTTCCTTTCTGGCCTTCTCTCTTTCAATATCTGTCTTCCTATCTCATTTCCAAAGAAGCAAAGAGTATGCCTAAGATGAGCAGGTGCTGAAATAGTCCATCCCTGGCTCTGGTATCCATTACAAATATATGGATTAGCAACTATTTACAGACAATAATACCTTTGTGAAAATCCCAGAACCAGGGAGTAAAACTAACGCACCCTCTTTGAATACAAAATCCAAGAAAAGCCACATTAGAAATGTAAGAGAAGTGGCTTCACTTCACCAACTACTTCCCTTCCCCAGGCCAGCCTAATGTAGCACCTAGAGAGTTCCTCTGGGTCTATGGTTTCTCTAGTGGGAAAAGGAGAGCCTAAAGCAGATATCTGTTTTCCCCCAGCATTCCAGAGCATTCCCCCAGAGGCCCACTTCTGCCTTGCCTTATGGGTAATACTGGGGGAATCAACAGGCTAGAGCATTTGAGGTCAACTAGGAACAAAGAAAGGAGAGTGGCGAAACTTTCAGCCACATGTACTTGGATCTTGGCGGTGATACCAGGTCCCTGCTAGCAAACTCGCCTGATCAGGGTCTAGCCAGCAGTCTGTCCCCACCTGTGCAGGAAACCCAACCTCTCATAGCAGCCTGAAGCTCCGGCAAACAGATGAGTATAGGCAGAGGTACTTCCCAACAGCAGAGTTTGGACCAACAGAACAACTCTGTCAGAGGCCTTACCCAATGGTGGTAGTCTAGACAAAAGGATCATACCCTTGGGTGTCCTGGTGCCCTTATCCACCAAAATGGTGACCTCCAGAGGTCTAAAACACCCTGGTTGTCTTGCCTGGGGGTCATGATGATCCCCAGCTACCAAAATGGAGATCTCCACAGGTCAAAACCCCTGGCTGCACTGCTGAGAAGGAGATGGGGGTCGCGGCACTCCAACCACCAAAATGGTGACTTCCATGAGTTGAAACAGGTCCATTGTAATACCTGGGGATCCCTACCCCCAAGCAGTAGAGCATGCCAGAGTTAACCTATGTTTCAAAACAGTGTGGCACCCAACTGCTGCAAATAGCTCATCACCCATGCAATGGAGGCTCGCTGTGACCGTGCTGAAATAGTCCATCCCTGGCTCTGGTATCCATTACAAATATATGGATTAACAACTATTTATAGACAATATAATGGAGCATGGGCCACTGAATCATGAATAGAAAATCTAGACAGATCAATATGGTGCAAGGAGTTATACTCAGTACTTGGCACCTCCGAACAAAGAAAAGCCCAGGACAAAATGACTTCATGGGTAACCAAACATTTAAAGAAGAATAAATACCAGTCCTCCTTAAACTCTTCCAAAAAATTGTAAAGGAGAAATACTTCCAAATTCATTTTAGAAGGCTAACATTGTCCTCACACCAAAACCAGATAAAGACTTAGAATTAAAGAAAATTATGGTTGACTCTTAAACAATGCTGGGGTTAGTAGCACCAAAGCCCCGCACAATGGAAAATCTGCCTATAACTTCTGAGTCGCCCAAAACTTAACTACTAATAACCTACTGTTGACAAGAAGCCTTACCACTAACAGTGGATTAACACATATTTTATATGTTATAAGTATCATATACTGTATTCTTACAATAAAGTTAGGAAAAGAAAATGTTATTAAGAGAATCATAAGGAAGAGAAAATACACTTACAGCCCTATATTTATTAATAATGTAAGTTTACCTATCTATTTATAAGACAAACCATCTGTTAGTGCCCACATCAATATTGTCATATAATACAAAACACTATAAATGCTATACACAATACTGACACTAGACATCAAAAATGAAAATGTGAGAAAGAAATTAATATTTATTTACAAGTATAACAATTCATGCATTGATATCAAAGCAGCAGCAATATGATTGCTTTATGGTAACCTAGTATAATCAATTTAATTGCTTCATGGTGGCTTAGCCCACACACTGATGAATGAATTATCATAAAATTTTTATGGCATACAATATTACAGTCATATTCATAATATGGTATTGGAAACATTGTTACTTAAAAAAAAAACACTTGCCTGTGATGATAGGGTGATATGCATTGTCTCCAATTAGAAGAGAGAATTACTGTATGGTAATGTAATTCTTTGAAAGCAAAGTTATAAAACAGAAAACTAATACATTATTAGTTTTATATTAAATATCACTGACTTTATGCCTATATAAGGATCAGCTATCCACTTCCATACAAGTCTTACACATGATGTTCTTCACAATGAATATTTAGGTGATGATGATGACACAAAAATATCTCATACAATTCTTGCTGGTTGGGTTATTAGATATTCACATAAGGACACAAACACACAACAGATAATAAGTTTATTAACTGTATGCCATGATGATTATTTACTATTCATTAAATGAAATTGAATCATCATAAAGGTCTTCATCCTCCTTGTCTTCTGGTTGAGTAGGCAGAAGAGAAGGAGGAATTGGTTTTGCTGTCTCAGGGGTGGCAGAGATAGAAGTGGTGGAGGAGATGGGAGGGGAGGTAGGACAGGCAGGCACACTCAGCATAACTGTACAGAAATACACAGTGATGTCTGTCTGACTTGTTTTTCTCATTTCTCTAAAATGTTTCTATATGGTACCTAACCTTCTTGTACCATTTGCTTTACTTTCAGTGCCCATATCATAGAAGGGTCCATGTCATAAAAAATGTCAAAAGCAGTCTTGAATAATTGGAATCCTTCTTCCATATTGTCTAATGTCAATTTGTTTTCTGGCACTACTTCCCCATCTTCGTCCTCATGGGCTGGCACTGGTTCAGAAGCACTCATCTCCAACAAATTGTCTTCTGTTAATCCCTCAGATGTGGTGTCTGTTAGCTCCTGAATTCTCCAAGATCAAACTCTTGAAACCCTTTCATTCCCACTTTTTTTTTTTTTGCCATATCACAATCTCTTTAATTATTTCTTTGATTCTATCATAAATCATGTGAAGTCACGTGCAACATCTGGACACAGTTTTCTCCAACAGGAATTTATTGTTTCAGACTTGATGGATTTCATGGCTTGTTCTGTAACAACGATGGCATCTTCAGTGTCACAATCCTTCCAGATTTTCATGCTGTTCTCTGTCTTGGGGTTCTCTTGCATAGGGTTGATGATCTTTTACATAGAGTATCATGTATCATGAAACTTAAAGGTCCTTGTGACCTCCTAATGCAGAGGCTGAATTAGCAGTGTTGTGTTTGGGAGCAAGTAGGCCACTTCCGTACTTTTGGTGTTGAACTTGTGGGTTTCTGGGTTGTCAGGTGCATTACCCAATATCAAAAGAACTTTGAAAGGCAGTCCCTTACTGACAAGGTACTTCTGACTTCAGGGACAAAGCATTGATGGAATCAATCCAGAAAAAATGTTTGCATTGTCCAGGCCTTCTTGTTGTACAACAAAAAGACTAGCAGCTGGTGTTTATCTTTTTCCTTCAAGGTTGGAGTGTTAGCAGCTTTATAGATAAGGGCAGTCCTGATCATAAACCTGACTACGTTTACACAAGCAGTAGAATTAATCTGTCCTTCCCTTCCTTAAGTCCTGGTATTCACTTTTCTTCCTTATTAATAAATGTCTTGTGGCATTTTTCCCCCCAGTATAGGGCACTTTCATTGCATTAGAAACCTATTCAGACAGATATCTTTTTTCCTTAATGGTTTTTTTAATGGTGTCTTGGAACTCATCTGTCGCCTCATGGTTGGCAAAAGCTGTTTTTCCTGTTATTTTGACATTTTTAAAGCCAAAACTCTTTCTAAAATTATCAAACCATCCTTTGCTGGCATTAAGTTCCCCAACTTTGAATCCTTCACCTTCCTTTTACTTTAAATTGTCATATAATGACTTCACTTTTTCTTGAATCTTATTGGTCTACAGATATTCTTATAGCACCCCTGCGCCCACATAAAAGCCGCATTTTCAATGAGAAAAAGGTATTTCACAAAAAGCACAAGGCTTTTGTACCTGCAGATGTTGCCGTGATAACTTCATGAATTTTCTTTTCTTTTTTTATAAAGGTCCTTATATGTTGGATTTATTTACCTTGAAATGGTGGGAGACTTCAGCTGTAGGTAGATCTCAATCTGTAGTACATATCAAGCAATTAACCTTTTTCTTATAATATCGTGAATTTTCTCTGCTTCTTGGGAACACTGCCAGAATCACTAGTGGCACTTTGTATGGTTTCCATAGTGTTATTCAAGTTTCATGGTATTGCACTAAACATGATGAAAAATACGCAAGAACCATGAGAGATCATTTTTTACTGTGATATACAATTTACTGGAGAGGAACTGCTCACAGGGAGATGATTAGCATCACATAATGTTTTAAGTGGATACTCACAAAACTTGATCTCACTACAATAGCAACAGGGGGTGGCTATAAAATTCTTAATGTAGTGCAGTATATACTGTGGTTAAATTTATGCAGTTACGATTTAACACCGCATATTTACATTTGCTTACATTTTTCTCATCTGTGAATGGTGCCATGGCCCATCTGGGTATATGTGCATTACTTTTGATAAATTTTAACTTTTTATAATAGATTTGTATATATTTTATGGTAGTGAATAATAAAATAGACTAGTATCTACATATATTTTATGTGTTCATGACATGTCAAACTTATCCTAATTTTTAAAATATTTCTAGGCTATGTGGTTCATCAGTGAGTTTCCTCAAATTGTTACAAATCTCCAAACATTTTTCCATTTATTGGAAAAAATCCACATATAAGTAGAATCACGTAGTTCAAACTTCTGTTGTTCAAAGGTAAACTGTACAGGCCAATATCCCTGAAGAAAACAGGCAGAGAAATTCTCAACAAATACTGACAAGTCAAATTCAACAGCTCTTTAAAAGAATCAAATACCATGATCAAGTGGGATTTATCCTTGGGATGCAAGAATGGTTCAACATTCCCAATTCAAAAAATGTGATATATCACATTAATAGAATGAAAGAAAAAAAATCAAATGATCATTTCAATAGATGAAGAAAAAACATTTAACAAATTTCAACATTCATTCATGATAAAAACTAAACAAATTGGGTATAGAAGAAATATACCTCAATATAAAAAAGTCCATATAGACAAGCTCACAACTAACATACTCAATGGTAGGTTGAAAGCTTTTCCTCTAAAGTCAGGAAGAAGACATAAGTGTCCACACTCACCACTCCTTTTCAACATAATACTGAAAATCCTTGCTGGAGCAATCAGGTAAGAAAAATAAATAAAAGGCATCAGAACTGGAAGGGAAGAAGTAAAATTGTCTCTATTTGCAGATAATTATATATATATGTACATATATATATAAAATCCTAAAGACTACACCAAAAAACAAGACAAAACCCTTTTACAACTAATCAACAAATTCAGTAAAATTGCAGGATACAAAATTAGCATATAAAATTAGTAGTGTTTCTTTTTTAAATTTATTTCTTATTTTTTAAAGATTTTATTTATTTATTTGAGAGAGAGTGAAAAGCGAGTGAGAGAGAGAGAGAGAGAGCACAAGCAGGGGGAGGTGCAGAGGGAAAGAGAGAAGCAGACTATTCACTGAGCAGGGAGCCCAACAAGGGGCTCCATCTCAGGACTCCAGGATCATGATCTGAGCCAAAGGCAGACACTTAACTGACTGAGCCCCCTAGGCTGCCCCAGTAGTGTTTCTATATACTAAGAACAGTCTACCTGAAAAAGAAATTAAAAAAATAATTCCATTTATAATAGTATCAAAAATTAAAAAAAATAGATCAAAAATAACAAAATACTTAGGAATCAATTTAACTAAGGAGATGAATATATGTAAACTGAAAACTAAAAGACACTGATGAAATAAATTGAAGAAGACAAAATAAAAGATATACTGTGTTCATAAATTAGAAGAATTGATATTGCAAAAATGTCCATATTACCCAAAGGGTTATGCAGTCAATGCAATACCCATCAAAATTCCTATAGCATTTTTCACAGAAATAGGGAAAACAACCCTTGAATGCATATTGAACTACAAAAGACTCTGAATAGCCAAAGCAATTTTAAGAAAGATAAATAAAGATGGAGACATCACACTTCCTGATTCAAATTATATTACGAAGGTATAGTAATCAAAACAGCATGATATTGGCATAAAAACAGACATTGATCAATGGAAAATAATAAAGTACTCAGAAATAAACTCATGTATATAAGGTTAACTAATATTAGACAAAGATGCTAAGAATACAGAATGGAGAAAGAATAGTTTTTTCAATAAATGGTGGTGCGAAAACTGGATATTCACATGCAAAAGAATGAAATTTGACTCCGATCTTGCAAATTAACTCAAAATGAATTAAATACTTAATGTAAGATCTGATACCAAAAGCACGGGCAACAAAAGTTAAAATAAACAAATGGGACTGCATCAAACTAAAAAGCATGTTTATAGCAAAGGGGACAATTAATAATAAAAAGAAAAGACAACCTGCAGAATGGTAAAACATGTTTGCAGACCATATGTCTGATACAGATTATACTCCAAAATATATAAAGAATTCCTACAACTCAATAGCAAAAAAACCCAAAAACAATCCAATTAAAAATGGGCCAAGGATTTGAATGGAATTTTTCTGAAGACATACAAATGGCCAACAGGTACATGAAAATGTGCTCAATGTTACTAATCATCAGGGAAATGCAAATCAAAACCACAATGAGATATTACCTCACACCTAATAGGATGGTTACCATCAATAAGACAAGATATAACAAATTTTGGAAAGTATGTGTGGAAAAGGGAAATTTTGTACACTATTGGTGGGATA
Organism: Nasua narica; assembly: GCA_028533885.1. NCBI lineage: Eukaryota > Metazoa > Chordata > Mammalia > Carnivora > Procyonidae > Nasua > Nasua narica. The sequence goes on from CM052801.1 coordinate 100,567,003, forward strand.
TAAATTGGCACAGCTACTATGGAAACTAGTATGGAGGTTTTTTAAAAAAATTAAAAATAGAAATACCATATGATCCAGCAATTCCACTTCTGAGTATATGTCCAAAAGAAACAAAATCAGTACCTAGAAATCTGCACCCCTATATTCATTGCAGCATTATTCACAATAGCCAAGACATGGAAACAACCTAATTGTCCATCAATGAATGAACGAATTAATTAAATGTGATATATAGTTACACAAACACACAATGGAGTATTATATCAGCGATAAAAAATGAAAAAATCCTACCATTTTTGACAACATGGATGAACCTAGAAGACATTATGCTAATTGAAATAAGCCAAAGACAAATACTGTGTGGTATCATTGACATGTAGACTCTAAAAAAAGTTGTACTTATAGAAACAAAGGAGAATGGTGGTTTCCAGGGGCTGAGGGGTAGGGGAAATAGGGAGATGTTGATCAAAGGGTACAAACTTCCAGCTATAGGATGAATAAATTCTGGGGATCTAATGTACAGCATGATGACTATAGTTAATAATAGTATTGTATACTTGAAATTTGCTGAGACTAAATTCTTAAGTGATCTCATCACCAGAATAACAACAACAACAAGGTGATGGATTATGGTGATCATTTCACAACATATACATATATTATCACACCTTAAATGTATACAATTTTTCAATTCTATCTCAATAAAGCTGGGGTGCCAGGGGAAGCAAAGAGGCAAAAAGAATTTTCCTTAGTGAGAACTGAAGTCTTTTGTTTGGTTGCGAAGATTTCCCATTTCTGCTCTGTATCACAGATGGGCTGGGTCCAATGTGAAATAGTCAAAGAGATAATGGAAATTCACCTTTGCACACTCACATGTATTCATAGCTTAGATACTTTCTGTGGGTGAAAATCACAAGTGAATGTTTAGAAAGCTTAGCAAATTAATTTTTGTGTTAATTAACTGACTAGGTTCTGTTCAATATATCTGATATTTTGTATCTCTTTACATCCTCTTTTCTGCCAAAGAGCCAAAGCTTTGATCAGATTGGAAGATTTTTTTTTCCCCAAATTCCACATTATATTTCCACCCTGTGTCTCAGCTTATTATTAAGCTTATTAAGTACCATCTGTGTTGTGTGTGAAATATTCAAGGGTACAATATAAAACATATAATGCATATGTATTCACAAATTAGTTTTTATGTATGGATTAGAAATACAGAGCAGTTCAGTAAATGCTTTACATAACTGAATATATTTTTATAAAGTGGATCATTATATTCCCCTTCTCCTTGTGGCCTCTCTTTGTGTGTCTTATTATGAAAGATGACCCTTTAAGTGGTTTAGGGAATTTTCCCTTGCCTTTGCACTCAGCCTATTAAGTTCCATTTGTGTTAAATGTGAAATATTTGAGAATACAATGTAAAACGCATTCACAATTTAGCTAATATCAAAGGTTGTGAAAGACGCAAGAAGATTTTTTAAATAGTTTGGCAAATTAACTCATTATACTGAGTGGATATATTTCTTAAATTCATGTTTGTTTGTTTTTCAATTCTCTTTCTCTGTTTGTTGAACTTTTATCTTGCCTTCTTTACTCTTTTAATTCACATTTCTGGGAATGGAAAAATAAGATCATACATCCAAATCCTCCATTTAAAAAATTAATGTAATAATTTGCCAAATGAGAGAAAATGGAATTGGTGCTGAAATAGGGAAAGGTGTAAACAGTTAAACACAGATTTTTGAAGGCTTTTATTCATTTATTTACCACATATTTGAATTTAGAACAAAGAGAAGGACCTTTCTGTTTAGAATTACAGGCATACCTCATTTTATTTACTTGATTATTTATTTTATTGAAGTATAGTTAACATACACTGTTATATTAGTTTCAAGTATACCACGGAGTGATTTGACAATACTATTTACTACACAGTGCTCATCACAATAAGTGTAGTTACCATCTGTCACTATTACAATATTATGAATTAAATTCCCTATTCTTTACCTTTCATCCTCATGATGTATTTATTTTATAACTGGAATTTTGTAACTCTTAATCCCCTTCATCTATTTTACCCATCCCCTCCCCAAAACCATCAGTTTTCTATATTTATGAGTCTTCTTCTGTTTTTTATTTGTTCATTTCTTTTATTTTTAGATTTCACATACAAGTGAAATCATATGGTATTTGTCTTTCTCTGTCTGACTTATTTCACTTAGCATAATATCCACTAGCACCATCCATGTTGTCTCAAATGGCATGATTTCACTGTTTTTTTATTGTTGAGTAGTATTCCACTGTACACACACACGCACACAGATATATACACATGTGTATACACACACACATATACATACATACATACATATATATATATATATATATATATAGCACATCTTTTTTATCCCTTTGTCTATCTGTGGACACTTAGTTTGCTTCCATATCTTGACTATTGTAAATAATGCTGCAATGAAGATAGAGGTGCACATGTCTTTTCTAATTAATGTTTTCTTTGGGTAAATACCTTAGTACTGGGTCTTTTACAAATTGAATGTTTGTGGTAACCCTATGTCAAACAAGTCTATAGTGCCAGTTTTCCAAAAGCATTTGCTCACTTCATGTCTCTGTGTTACATTTTGGTAAATCTTGCAATTTTTCAGACTGTTTCATTATCATATTTATTATGGTAATCTGTGATCACTGATTATGATTTGCTGAAAGCTTAGGTGATGGTTAGCACTTTTTGGGAATAAGGTATTTTAAAATTAAGGTATATAAATTTTTCAATATAATGCTATTCTACACTTAATAAGCTACAGTATAGTGTAAACATAACTTTTATATGTACCAGGAAACTAAAAATTCACTTGACTCACTTTGTTGCAATATTTGCTTATTTTGGTGGTCTGAAACTGAACTGGCAACATCTCCAAGGTATGCCTGTACTTCATACTAAGGACTAAGAGCATTCAGAGAGAAAGTCACTCATATAAAACAGAGCATCCATGAATTGTGATATTCCTCTGGGCCAGCATTCCATTAATATGCTGGACCCCACATGGAAAAGCATATTTAGAATTCAGAAAAGAATGTCTATAATTTATAATCACATGAAAAAAATACACATACATGTGTAATAATATGGTTTCTAAATCAAAGAGTATCAAGGGGCATATAGCAAAAAGTCTCCTCCCCATAGATGCCCCCAAACCACCCATCTCATTTCTCCAATTAACGACCTCTTGGGGTGTCTGGGTGGCTCAGTCAGTTGAGCATCCGACCCTTGGTTTTGGCTCAGATCATGATCTCAGGGTCATGGAGTAGAGCCCCGTGTGGGCCTTGTGCTCAGCACAGAACCTGCTTGAGATTCTCTCCCTTGGCTCCTCCCCCTGCTCATGTTCTCTCTCTCAAAATAAATAAAATCTTTTTTAAAGTTGTAATTTCTACACTAGTCTTTAAAACAACAACAACAACAAAAACAATTAACAGCCTCTTGTGTATTCTTCTAGAAATATTATCTCTATACCAGTATACATCCCTTACTGTTCAGTGTTCTGTGCCTTTTTTCACTCAACGATATATCCTGCAGATATTCCCTTGGAATGATACATCAAGAACTTCCTCATTCCTTCTTACAGCTGCATAATATTGAATTGTGTGAGTGAATTTAATACATGAAATCGCCTCTTTACTAATGTATATTGTATTGTGTTTTCAAAACTAATTTGAGATATAATCTAATTATATCTACAATGGCCCTATTTTCAAATAAAGTCACTTACTGGTGTACTGTGAGTCAGGCCTTCAACATATCTTTTGAGGGGACATAATTCAACCCATAACATCTGCATTGCCGATAGTGAAGGGAAACTGACACGCTAATACACTGATAATGGGACCATGAATTGTTTAACCTTTTAAAATGGCAATTTGTCAATATGTATTAAAATTTTTAAAAGTATGTCTACTTTCTGAAATAACATTCTTAGTATTCTGTCTGTCCTAGGCAGATGATTACACAGGGACAAAATGTGATATAGAAAAAGGTCTTCACAGTGTTGTTTATAGCATTAAAACACAGAAAATAATACTAAATAATTGGTTAAATGGACTATGAACCACATATATGAGGCCATTCAAATGAAGACATTATTTTATTGAGTCTCACAATGAAATGCTATACTTTTCAGTGACAACAAAACTTATCATATCATTGTCAAGAATCCTATGGCCTTGAAGGAATGCTTCTTAATTTTCTTTTTAAATTTAAAGTAACTAAAACAAGTAATAATTAATGTTTATTATAATTATGTCTATTATAGTTGTTTAAATATTACTGTTTATCACTAACAAGAAGCAACAAGTATTGGCCAGGATGTGGAGCAAAGGAAACATTTGTGCACTTTGGTTGGTGGGTATAAATTGGTGCAACCACTATGGAAAATAGTATGGAGGTTCCTCAAAAAATTAAAAATAGAAATACCATATGATCCAGCAATGCCACTTCTGGGTATTTATCCAAAGGAAATGAAAACACTGACTCAAAGATCCATGCACTCCAATGTTAAGCAATTTTACAATAGTCAAGATGATGTAGAAACAAGTTAAGTGTTCATTGATGGGTGAATGGATAAAGAAAATGTGCTATGAATGTATATATCTATTTATATACATGCATACATGTATACGCATATACATACACCTATATGCAATGGCAGTGGAATATTATTCAGCCATCAAAAGAAGGAAATCTTGTCATTTACAACAACATGGATGGAACTTCAGGGTATTATGTTAAATGAAATAATTCAGAGAAACACCAATATTGTATGAATCTCACTTATACATGGAATTTTTATAAAAGAGCAAAAAACAAACAAGCAAACAAACCAAGTTCATAGTTACACAGAACAGATTGGTGGCTGCCAGGAGCATGGGAGGGGAAGTGGGTGAAATGGGTGACGGTGGTCAAAAGATACAAACTTCCACTATAAAATAAGTAAGTCCTGGGTATGTACTGTACAGCAGGGTGACTATAGTTAATAATACTGTACTGCATATTTGAAAGTTGCTGAGATTAGATCTTAAAAGTTCTCCAGAAAAAAAAATTGTAACTATCTATGTTGACAGATGGTAACCAGAATTGCTGAGATAATCATTTTGCTATATATAAAAATATTGAATCATTATGTTATATACATGAAACTAATATAATGTCAAGTATAACTAAATAATATTACTAACTGGTATGTGCATTTTATTTGGATTTTATATATTTGGTGATAAGAAAACATGCTTACAATATAAAATTAAATTAAAAACAGTATCAATGGTATTTATGTAAAAAAATGCATAGGAACCTTCTTAAAGATTATGCACCAAAATGTACAATAATCAGTTAATGGTGGGATTAAAGAATATTTCCATATTTTGCTCTTCTGTGTATTCCATTTTTTCTATAATGAATGTGCATTGCCTGTGTGATAAAGACTAGACCAACAGTGGTCTAACCCAATGAAATGGGAGCTGGGGCCGCTTGGGTAGCTAGTGATGGGTCTCAAATGTGATGCCAGGTGAGCAGTGCTGAGGAAGGCCTGGGAAGTGAGGAGAGCCAACGGAAGTGGTGGGGAATTCTCTCCCTCCCCCAGGGTAGACATCCTGAGTAGGGTGTGTGTGCCCTGGGCAATAGAGGGACCCTCTGTGCGGCTCTGAGCTGAGCCTTGTCACCTGCAGGCACACACGTGACCTCCTCTAGGATCCTGGGTCTTCTTTGCCCACAGCTCACATGGGAGGGCGAACAGGCATGCATTTCAGGTATGTGATCACAGAAGGGAGGTCCTGGCCCCAGCTGCAAAGGCAGCACAATGCAGATGCACCCAGTAGCAGGACAAAGGCTTCTGCTCAAAAACGTTAAGGGTACCATCAGACAGATGGAACGTGGTGTGCACCTGTGGGTGCTTGGGGAGAGCCTACCCCCCACACGCACACACCAAGTCCAGCTGAGGTACCCTTGGTCCTACCCTTTCACGGGGCCCCAGAAAGGGGGTTTCAAGCACCCTATCAAGGCCTGTGCCCAGTCCAGGGGGGTCAGGGCATGCAAACCTAGCAGTAGGTCTGCAACTGTGAGCAAACCAAGTTAGGGAGTTTGTGCAACTGGCCCCAGACCACACTTTCGATGCTTCCAGAGGGTAGGAGGCATAGCCAGAAGCTGAGCCCCCGGAGCACAGTAGCTCACCGTGAAGACATGGAGTGCTCCTTGGAGTGAAGTCATGAGGTCCGGGTGGCCTGGGCACACCCACCTCCAGAACCCACCTGTATACTCGCTCCAAAACCGGGCATTCTGCTCCAGCAGCTAACTCACACCTGCCGGAGGGGAAAACTCTAGCACCTGGGCCATCTATCTACATGAGTGGCTGCCCAGCCGGGTCCACCCGCTCCCAACTCCAAGGGCCAAACCCCAGAATCCTCTCCGTGGAAAGCAGCTCACGCCCCTGTGGCCCCACACTCTCTCTCTCTCTCTCTTTCACTTCTTACTCTGAGCCAGCTGCAGCTTCTCCGATAGATCCTGTTCTCACATTGACACTTCAATATTGCCTCTCTTTGTAATAGCCTTTCCCCACGCCCAATTCCAAATCTCAAAATCCCATTGTACCCGAAATTTATTTTAACTGCTTTTTTATTTAAGTACCCTCCTCATCCTGGGACGGAGGGAAAACAAGGCACAGACAAGAGGATATACTATGACTTCACGAGAAGTGGGAACAGTGTCCAGATAATGAAATAAAAGCACAAGAGTACCCTAATTCATTTATAATTGTGGATTCAGATTTTTCACCAAGACAAGTGTTGAAAGTTCCTGCCGTTAACAGCAAAAAAAGTATTGTAAGCTATGTGGGCCCCCAGGAAATACTCCATTTTGCAAAATACTCTAAGGTTAGTTCAGGTTCAGGGTACCTCCTTTCTTAGGCCCCTGTAACTGGTCAGTCTCTAAATCAGACTCAAGCCTACAAAAAAAGTCTTTAGGTTACATTTATCAACCCAAAGATTTAGCTATTGAGAGGACCTTGCAAGGTTTGCCAGACAGGCTTGTTTTTGCGATGGGTGACTCACTTAAAAAAATAATTCCATGGCTCAACCTTAGACCTCGTGACTGTGTACCTGAACCCTCCTGGCTTATTAATTTGTCATTTCAGCATTGGCAGAGTTGAGCAAATGTCTTCATGAAACCTTTAGGATCAAAGTTCAGTTCTCCCATCATCATTGCTTTCCTCTGTCTTCTCTTCTACCACAGTTCAGCCCTAATATCCTTGACCTAACCCACTTAGACAGCAGGGCAGCATAGTTAAAAGCATTGGCTTGGGAGCCAATCTGCCTGAGTTCAGATCTTGTTTCTGACATTATATAATGTAACATGGGGCAAATTACCAGACATTTCTATGTCTCAGTTTCCTTATGATAATAGTACTTACATCACAAGACTACTTTGACAATTACATGTTTTTATAAGCACAGGTATAAGACGAGTATATGGTTCAGGTTATAGAAATGCTTATTAAATAAAATAAATAAATACCTGTACTAGACCGTATTATCTCTGTCCCAACAACATGGCCCAGCAGGTCATACTGATTCAGGCGGGAGCCATCCTGCGCTACTTCCACAGATTTGTTCTTCCCAAGAGTCCAAGAATAAACCACTTCAGCTGTTGTATAGGCATCTAAGAAGAAGTTAAAGGGAAAAGAAAATAATTATCCTAAATACTGAACTTGCATGAGATTGAAATATAGCTTCCCTCCCAAAAGAGTTCTGGGTATGTGTTCTGTCTTCAACTGAAGTACATTTATCCATCCATCTAGTACACACTCATCGAATAACTTCTACAGTTTGTGCTGGGTACACAGAAGTGGACCTAAAGTGGTCTCTTCTTTCAATGACTCACAGTCTTTCTGACTGATAATAAATTGATAGACTTTTCCTTCTCTTGGAGGGTAGACAACAGATGCAAGGGGAGGAATAGCTAAAATATTATCTAATGCAGATGTCACAAATTCAGATGCCTATAGGAGTGGTATCTTTTTTTTTTAAATTCTATTTATTTATTTGACAGAGAGAGATCACAAGTAGGCAAAGAGGCAGGCAGAGAGAGAAGGGGAAGCAGGCTCCCCGCCGAGCAGAGAGCCCGATGGGGGGCTCGAGCCCAGGACCCTGGGATCATGACCTGAGCCAAAGGCAGAGGCTTTAACCCATTGAGCCACCCAAGCGCCCCTAGGAGTGGTATCTTAAATAAGTAAATCAGGCTAGTTGTAAAAAAAAAAACTGTCAAAAATGTAATACAATTTTAAATACTATGGAGTAAGTATATGAGATAAGGTAAAAATCATTGTACAGATATTTTAAATTAAAAACATAAAAAGCTCAAATTAGAAATAGCAATAATTAATTATTACAATTTTCTTTTAAAAATTATTTCCACTTTGACTTGCAAAACAGAAACCTGTCTCCTTTACTTCTGCACCAAGTTGTTAATGTCAGATCTTGTATTTGGAATTCCCATGTTGAGCACAGAATTTAAGTATGGATTAGTTTTAATAGGGATGTGGGTAAAAGAAATGGTAAGAGAATAAGGAATGATGTTATTTAGTTTAAGTCAGTATCTTAAAGGAAGAGAGTTGCTTTCTTTCCAAACATGGATTTACTCTTTGTACAGTGGGTTTCATGTTGGGGTGAACACTCTGCCCTAACGCAGGCACCCAGGTTCATAAAGAGAAGCTGAATCGTACTGTTCACCCTTTTCACCCAACTTTTGAGCTGTTGTTCAACTCAGTGGGAGGTCTCTAGCTCGTGGTGGCAGCTGCTGTCTCTATAATATGCTCTATTTAAGTCTTTTTCTCTATAATATGCTCTATTTGAGTCTTTTACCACAAAGCAAATAATTCCTAGTGAATCTACCAGTGAACAAACATAAATTCTGTATCTTTACAAAACTTTGGAACATTGGATATACATTTCATTAAGTCTGACATTAATGCTCACGTGTACTAATTATGGTCTGCTTATAATTATACATCTTAGAACATTTTTCAATACCCAAATAAACCATTTTCTGAATTTCTTGTAATGGGCAACAGCCAAAAATTTCTTCATTCACATCAAAATTCTCATCGAAATCATGAAAAAATGTATATAACTCTACAGTAATTTTTAAATCTGTACTCTCATAAGCTATAAAAGAAAATGTCACAAGAAATCCAGCTTGCCACATAATATGCCCTATATATGAGCTCAGTCATTTATTCAACACAGATACACAGATACAAATACTTGTAGTTTGGGGCACCTGGGTGGCTCAGTCAGTTAAGTGTCTGCCTTCAGCTCAGGCCATGATCCCAGGGTCCTGGGATTGAGCCCCACATCAGGCTCCCGGCTCAGTGGGGAGCCTGCTTCTCCCTCTCCCACTCCCCCTGCCTGTGCTCTCTCTCTCTCTCTTTCTGTCCAATAAATAAATAAAATCTTTAAAAAATACTTGGAGTTCAACATATAATTTCTTCTGCAATACACATTTTTAAAATAAATTTGGCATCTATAAAATATTTTGGTACCCAGGAAGGTTTGTTGCTTAATATATAATTTCATTTACCAGCAGCAATACTTAGTATATGCATTTAAACACAAAACCTGTTGAAATTTCAGACTGTGCTTTAAAGCTAATTAAGACTTTCATTGTATATCTTTTTTATATATCAATTATAGTTCTTTATAACAAATTGCATAATGTTAATACCTGAAGTTTTAGTTCTTCAACAAAGGTATACTTTGTATGTACTGTAAAGATGTAGAAATAGTCTTCGTTTCCTAAGGAAATACAAACTCCCCTGGTTTTGAAACCAGTCTTTTCAGTCTTTTTTTTTTTTCTCAAGTTTTGATAACAAGAACTATGTCACTTTCCTCGTAATTCTACTAGAGCTCTTAATTCTACTATATGTAAAATAGAGGTGCGAGTGAGTCGATTAATGGAAACTAACATTGGACCCTTTTTTAGGGAGAGGGTAGAAAGTGAGGGAAATTGGGGGGAATGGGCAAGCATGTGCCCATTTATAAGGACAACCACTACTCAGCTGATTGTGGCCATGTGAGAATTTGAGACCAATGTTGTCATATCTTCTGATCATAAAATAATAATCAAATCTGGGGTTTTATGTGACATCTCTCGAATTTCAAATCTCCACAAATAATTTTAAAAGTTATAAACACTATATGGATCAAACAAATCACATTTGCAAACCACCAATTTGTAACTTCTGGTCTAGAGATCTTCTCCTAGGGCACCCAACTAGAATTGTAGATTTTTTGTTTGTTTGTTTGTTTGTTTAATTTAGATTCAAGTAGCCAGCATATAGTACAGCAATAGTTTCAGACGTAGTGTTCAGTAATTCACCAGTTGCATATAACACCCAGCACTCATCACATCACGTGCCCTCCTTAATGCCCATCACCTGGTTACCCCATCCTTCTACCACCTTCCCTTATGTAACCCTCAATTTGTTTCCCGGAGTCCAGAGTCTTTCATGGTTTGTCTCCCTTTATGATTTCTTCCCATTCAGTTTTCCCTCCTTTCCCCTGTGGGGTCCTCTGTACTATTTCTTATGTTCCACCTATGAGTGAAACCATATGATAATTGTCTTTCTCTGACTGACTTATTTCGCTCAGCATTATATCCTCCAGTTCCATCCAAGTCAATGCAAATAATAAGTATTCATCCTTTCTGATGGCCGAGTAATTAGAACTGTAGATCTTTAAACTATTATCACCAGAAAGAAAGGGAAATCCTCTCCCCAGGACTCTTCTCACTTCCTTATTTAAAATTTACTCTAAGATTATTAAGTGAAGATTATCACAAGGCCCTGTTCTCTCATTTTCCCCAGTGCCTTCTGTATATGTATTCTTATCTTTGCCATTCAGGGGGTTGTAAATCCCTATGTTTAAAGGACAATTCAATGTTCTGTCCAATATACTCAAGAGTTTAACAATGTAAAGACATTCAGGGAAAGGGTAGGAGATGGAAAATATTTTCCACCCCTAAGAAAGAGAAGGAATTTCTTGGTGGGTCTCTTAAGTCAAATACTTTGAGCAGAAAATCATGAACATGAGCCCTAAGAATCCTAGCATGTCCTAGTACAAATGTGACAATAAAACATGCAGCTATCAGTACTTTAGAAACTTCCCTGGACCCAGAGTAGCAACTCGTTTTAGCAAAAACTAATAGTTTCATTTCTTTGAACATAATACATGGGAACAGAGGGATTTAGGGGAAAAATGTCTTTTTATATGATGAAGGTCAAAGCAGGAAAGGCATGAACTAAAAAAGGAAGAGAAGGAAGAAGAAGAAATAAATTTAAAAAAAAACAAAACCCTGAAAACTACTTGGCTGTTCACAGCTTAACCTTGTAATAGTAAATAAAAATTAAAGGAACCCATGTTGGTGTTGGGGTAGGGGGTGGCTTCTGCTCAGAGTGGAGTATTACAGAAAGATTCATAAAGTATATAATGCTTAGAAAATGAAACCATCTTCAAAAGATGAAAGAAGGACATTCCTACAAAAGAACAACGCTGCAAAGGGAAAAAGCATACAAGAACATCAGTATTAAGGGAATTGATGGTATCCCTGGACCCACAGGCTAGAGAGAAGCTGAGATAATATTGCCCTGATTGGCCACACTTAGAAAAGAGAGTTTTAGTCCATGGGCTATACGTTGTGGATGTGCCTGGAATAGAGAGATGACATAGCAAAAAGTATGCTTTCAAAGGATTGTCCTATTGCATAATGGATGACTGGCTGGAAATGGTGAAACTAAAGCTAAGACATCAGTTACAAGGCCATCACAATGTTTGGTGCGAGTGACTCCTAGGGCATAACATATGGTAATAGTGGGCTGAACTGAGTGAGACAGAGAGGAGATTTCTGAGGTAGAATAGATTATAACTGGTTGCTTTTCATGAAGGTAAGAAAGGAAAGGAGGACATTTAAGGAAGGAGGATTCTACATGACTCTAAGAGTGTAGCTTTTGCAAGTCAAGGATATTGATAAAAGTCATTTACCCACTGGGGAAGAAAACTCTTCTCACTCTTCTCCTTCAGGCTTTCTCTTTTTTATCCTTCCTCCATGCCCCTTGGGCTCCTTTAACATCTCAGCTTTCCTCCCATAGCTTTCCTCCCTCCTCTTTCTTCCCAGTTCCAATCATTCTATTGTCATGGAAGAGCAGGGATAGAGTGTCTGTGTTGGGGGTGGATGCTGCAGAAAAGGATGTCTACCAGAGGATTAGAATTATTGCATTCCCAGAATGGCCCCCTCCACACATATTGGATAGGCTATGATGGCACAAGCATTTCATTGCCTCCTTCTGTTACTCGAGCCTTGGTATGTGTTAGGTCCCAGGAAAATGGGAAAAAAAAAAACAACCCTGCCACAAAAGCACCAATGAAAAAGAATTCTCTTTGAACTCATCTTTTCAGGGACTGCTTGCTTACTTGATTGACTAATTCAGTCAGTCAACAAATATGAAGACATTATATTAGACAAATAAGGCACAGAGGTGGGGTAGTTTCCTTAGATACAGTGATCAGAGGAGACCTCTTAGAGGGGGTGGCTTTTAACCTGAAACTTAAAAAGTGAGAAAGAGCCAGAGCAGAATATTTCAGGCTAAAAACAAAAACAAAAAACCAGTAAGTACAAAGGTTTCTAAATGGGAAAGATCTGCATTGTTCTAGGAACTGGCAGGCCGGCGTAAAGGGGAGAGAAATAAGAGATGAAACTGAAGACGTATGTAACAACGCGAGTACAGAATCTAATAAACCAAGAAAGGGGACACAAAAGAAGGTTTTAGAGAAAAACTAATCAGTCAGTTATAAGTTGCTTGATTCAGTTTGCTAGTATTTTGTTGAAGATTTTTCTGTCTATGCTCATAATATTTGTCTGTGGTTTTCTTGTGATCTTTGTGTTTTTTTATCAGAGTAATAATGACCGGATTGAATGAGTTAAGAAACGTTACCTCCTCTTCTATATTTTGCAAGAATACCTTGCAAAATGTACCATACATATATATATATTGCAAAATACATATAATATATATATTTAATATATATAAATTGCAAAATATATATAAAATATACCTCCTCTTCTATATTACCTCTTCTTCACTTTGTGAAGACTTATTATTAACTCTTCTTTAAATATTTGGTATAATTCAATGTAGGGGCCATCTAGGCCTGTTTTTTGGGGTTGGGGAGCTATTATAATACTAATTTAATCAGTTTGTTATAGGTCCAATAAAAATGTCTATTTATTCTTTTAGTTAGTTTTAGTAATTTGTGTATTTCTAGGATTTTTTCCATTTCATCTAGGCTGTCTACTTTGTTGGCTTATAATTGCTCATAGTATTCCTGTATAATCTCATTTATTTCCATAAGGTCAGTAGTAATGTTCCTTCTTTTACAATTTTAGTTATTTTAATTCTTCTATTCTGTCTTGGTGAGTCTAGTTAAAGGTTTATCAGTTTTGTCAATCTTTTCAAAGAACCAACTTTTAGATTCTTTGATTCTCTTTAATGTTTTTCTATTCTCTATTTAATTTAATTTCACTACAATATTTATTATTTTCTTCCTTCTACTTGTTTTGGATTTAGTTGGCTCTTTTTTCCTAGTTTCTTAAAGTAGGTCACATTATCAGCTTTTTTATCTTTCTTTTTAATATATGTTTTACAGTTATAAATTTCCCTCTGAACACTGCTTTAAGCTGATGCATTCTATAAATTTTAGTATATTGTGCATCATTTTCATTCATTTCAAAATATTTTCTAATTTCCCTTGTGATAGCTTCTTTGACCCATTTTTTATTTAGGAGTCCACTGTTTACGTAGGAGTGCATGTTTCAACACGTGTGAATTTCTCAGTTTCTCTTGTGATTTATTTCTAATTTCATTCAACTAAACACATTTTGTATTATTTTAATACTTTTAAAGTTACTGAGTCTTGTTTTATGGTCTAACATACGGTCTACTCAGAAAAATGTTCTGTGTGCTCTTGAAAATGTGTATTTTGACATTGTTGGGTAGAGTGTAGTATGTTTGTTAGATCTAGTTTGTTTAAAATTTGTTTAAGTCTTTTATTACTATGTTAATGTTCTGTCTAGTGATCTGTTGAAAGTGGAGTAGTGACTCTTTAGTTATTACTATTAAAGTGTCTGTGAGGGGGGGCAAGATGGCGGAGAAGTAAGAGATCCTGCAGCAACCGGTCCCCAAAAGTGAGCTGGAAATCTACCAGAACACGCTGAACACCCATGAAATCACCCTGAGGAGAAAGATTTCTAACCCCGGGATCTCTCCGAGAGCAGA
>CM052801.1:100581895-100627056 GCA_028533885.1 Nasua narica
GGGGGGGTGAGCCTGGTGGTGGGTATCGAGAGGGGCACGTACTGCATGGAGCACTGGGTGTGGTGCATGAACAATCAATCTTGTAACACTGAAAAATTAAAATAAATTTGGGGGAAAAAAAAGTGTCTGTTTCTCCTTTAAATTCTTTCAGTTTTGCTTCATGTATTTTGGGGTTCTGTGGTTAGGTGCATATATCTTTATAATCATGATATCTTCCTGATGGATTAGCCCTTCTATTATTACAAAATCTTCAAGGCTTCTACAGAATGCAGATGTCGAGGATGGGAATAGGGCTCCCTGATTTTACCGAGAATAAACACTTCTCTTGAATAACACTTCTCAGATTGCTGTGAGCCTTTGGTGAGGGTTTGAAGAAAGTTTATTTTGAAAATTTTGAGAAGTTCGCCTTGGTTTTATGGAAGAGATTTTCAGAAGTCCTTACTTTACCATTCCAGAATTGTTTCCTTGTTAGAGATTATTTTTCCTCATTTTATTTTATTCATTATTTTACTTTAATTTCAGTATAGTTAACATAGAGTGTTACATTAGTTTCAGGTGTACAATACAGTGATTTAATAATTCCGTGCATCACCCAGTACTCATCACAAATGCACTACTTAGGGCACCTGAGTGGCTCATTTGGTTTGGCTGAGGTCATGATCCTGGAGTCCCAGGATCAAGTCCCACATCAGGCTCCTTGCTCGGTGGGGAATCTGCTTCTCCCTCTGACTTTCCCCCTCTCGTGCTCTCTGTCTCTCATTCTCTCCCTCTCAAATAAATAAATAAAAATCTTTAAAAACAACAACAACAAAAAACAATGCACTCCTTAATCCCCATCACCTATTTCACTCATCTTCTCATCCACCTCCCCTCTGGTAACCACCACTTTGTTCTCATTAGAGATTATTGTAACACTAATTTTCATTTAAGAATTTAAGAACTTAAATTACTCTTTCCTTCTTGATATATTTTCTTTGGCTTCCAGGCCATTTTTCCTTAATTTTCCTCATACTTTACCTGTCCTCTCCTCCATATTTACTGAGTTATTCTCTTCTCTGTGGCCTTTAAATATACTGACTCAGGAGATACTCCTTGATACTCTTATCTATATACAGTCACTTCCTTAGTGACCTCCCCCAGCCTTATGGCTTTAAATGCTGTCTATATGGATGGCAACTAAATTAAAACTCCAGTCATCTTTTCTGAACCCTAGACTTACTTCCCATAAAACCAGCAACCAGAAGCACTATATGTGTCCCTTTTTAAGCATAACCTCCACCACAGGTAACCACTATCCTGACTGTTGTTTCTATGTGGGAATTCCTTCCTGGCATTTATTGGAAAATTTATATATTTTCTGAATATCAAATACTGATAAAAATAGTTGAAAATGAGCAAAATGGAAAAAGTATTATAATTCTTCTGTAAGAATTAAAGCTTAACAATGGACATAGAGATATTACTGATTTGAAGGAACCCACTAATGTCAAGTCAAAAGCAAGAGTAGGAAATGTTGGCATATCAAGTTAAAAATTGTGAAATGTCCAGGTATCAGTACAGAAATATATGGTGATTTTGCTTATTGTGGGTGTTTGTGATCCTGTATGCTGGTAATGGTGAGTTTTCCCTACAAATTATACATTAATAAGTTTATATGCATAATATACAATATACAAACTCTGTAAATGTTCTTTCAAGAATAAGTTTGAGAAGCAAAATAAACCCTTAAACTGGCAATTTTGACTTTCAATTCTTTGTAGTGCTATTTACCTTGCTAAGATATCCAAAACTGTTGTTATTCAAATACTATATAATAAGATTTCCTGGTGTTTTCCAGTTTTGAGTATCTTTTATATACTACTGGTCTTTGCTACTACTTCTAAACTTACTATATCTTAGTTAAAAGAAGTTAGATATTCATAGCAATGAGTAAGGAGCATGAAGAAGGTTGAAAATGTTTTGCGAATAACATTTAATTTATAAAATTTTTAGGAATTCCAACTCTTATTCCTGAATCCCATAGCTTAGTATGTCAGAAGTTTGGATATATTATCAATAGCAATGTTGGGTAAAATATTAAAGACCTCTAATACCACACATTAATTTTCCCTAGTTTTATATATGATATAAATGGAATCATGCACCACATACATTTATGTGTCTGGCTTTTCCTCAGCATTAAATCTGTAACCTCATTCATGTTGCTGAGTGTAATATACATGTCATTGTTGTACAGTATTTCATTGTGTGAATATGTCATAGTATTTTTTATCTATTCTGATGGATATTAGTTTTCAGTTTGGGTCAACTAAAATTAGCTCTACTATGAACATTCACTGTATGCCTTTTGGTAGACATAAATACTGATTCATGTTTAGAAATAGACTCAGGACTAGGGGTGCCTGGGTAGGGCAGTTGGTTAAGCACTGGACTCTTGGTTTCAGCTCAGCTCCTGATCTCAGGTCATGAGATCAAGCCCCAAGTTAGGCTCCACATTCAGTGTGCAGTCTGCCTAAGACTCTCTCCCTCTCCTTCTGCCCTTCCCCCCATTTGCTCTCTCTCTCTCAAATAAATAAAAAGATCTTTAAAAAAAGAAATATATTCAGGACTAGAAATGCTAGGTTATATGATATGTATATGTCCAGTACTAGTAGATATCACCAATTTCCCAAAACCTTTGTACAATTTTACATTCCTACTAATAGTGCATGAGAACAGTTGTGTTCCCTGTCCCCCTGTCCTCACTGACATTTGCTATCTCTCTTTTTTCATTTTATTTATTCTAGTGGGTATGAAGTGGGTATAAAATCTCTGGATTTTAATTTGTATTTCCTTGGTGACTAATGCTATGGATCACTTTATATGTGTGTGTGTGTGTGATTGGGAAACCTTGTTTTACAAGGTGCCTATTCAACGCTTTGACTTTTTTTTTTTCTATTGAGGTTTCTGACTACTACTTATAGATTTTTAGGGGATCTTAATAATTATGGATTTAAGTTATTTGTCATGTATTTGCAGTGCAAATATTTTCTCCCACCCTGTGGCTGGCCTTTTCACCACTGTCTTTTGATAAAGAGAATGTATAAATTTTTAATATATTCTAAGTCATCTTCTTTTACCTTTGTGATTAGCGTTATTCTATGTCCTCGTTAAGTAATTGCTACCTCTTCCAAGATCATGAAGATATTCTCTTATGTTTTCTTCTAAAAAAATTATTGTTTTACCTTTCACCTTTTCATGTTTATATTCATCTGGAATTTCTTTTTGCGTATGTGAGAGATAAAAGTCAAGATTTCTTTCTCTCTCTCCTTCCTTCTCTCCCTCCCTCTCCCCTTCCTTTGCCCTCCTCCTCCTCTTGTTTTTGGATGTTCTGTTATATTCCATTAGTCTATTTGTCTATCTTCCAAATAATAATACCTATAGCTTTAGAATATACATAGAGCTTTAAAATTTTAAAGTAAGTCTTTATACTAGTATTAGATTTGATTTGATTGTAAGTTTTCCATCTTTATTTTTCTTCCTCAAGATTGCCTCATTTATTTTTGCCACTTTTGTATTTCTATATAAACTTTAGAATCAGTGTTGTTTTGTTTGTATTTATTCTTCTTGGTGTTGAATCTTTGAATTGATAACTTTAAAAATGTTTGGACTTTACTTAATTATTGCTTTTGCTCCTTTCTCTTACTGTTTTTCTCTTTCAAAATTACACACTACAATTTATTTTGCTGTGTCCCACATGTTTCTTACTCTTTCCTGTATTTTTGTCTCTCTATGCTTTAGTTTTGCTATTTTCTGTTGACCCATTTTTTAAGTTCTCTAATCCACTGGATGAGTACCCAACTTTTGTGTCAACGTGGACGGGACTGGAGGAGATGATGCTGAGTGAAATAAGTCAAGCAGAGAGAGTCAATTATCATATGGTTTCACTTACTCGTGGAACATAAGGAATAATATGGTGGATGTTAGGAGAAGGAAAGGAAAAGTGAATTGGGGCAAATCGGAGGGAGAGATGAACCATGAGAGACTGTGGACTCTGAGAAACCAACTGAGGGTTTTGGAGGGGAGGGAGGTGAGGGGTTGGGCGAGCCTGGTGGTAGGTATTAAGGAGGGCACATATTGCATGGAGCACTGGGTGTGGTATATGAACAATGAATCTTGGAACACTGCATCAAAAACTCATGATGTATTTCATGGTGACTAACATAACACAATAAAAAAAAAAAGAAAGGTGCATTCTAAACAGAAAAAAAAAGAAGGAAAAACCCCATAAGTCAGATAATGTAATCATTTTGTTCCAAATTTTGAACCACTCCTCATTTTTTCTCAGTAAAATTCAAAGCCCTTTAATGTCCTACGAGACTCTCGATGACCTGGCCTCTTCTTTGATCTCATTCTTTCCTAGTGCTTTCCCCTTTACTGTATCCAGCCATACTGGATACTTTGATGTTCCCTGGAGAAGCTAGACACTTTTCTGACTTAGCTTCTTATCCCTGGATGTTCCCTCTACCTGGAGCACAGTTTCCTGTAATATCTGCATTGTTAATACTTTTATCTCCTTAAAATTTCTGCTCAATTGTCACTTTTTCGAGGACCTATGGTGATTACCCGATTTTAAAATTTCAATGGCAGGGGCGCCTGGGTGGTTCAGTGGGTTAAAGCCTCTGCCTTCAGCTCAGGTCATGATCTCGGGGTCCTGGGATCAAGCCCCGCATCGGGCTCTCTGCTCAGCGGGGAGCCTGCTTCCCTCTCTCTCTCTGCCTGCCTCTCTGCCTACTTGTTTTCTCTCTCTCTCTGTCAAATGAATAAATAACATCTTTAAAAAAAATTTCAATGGCAACATTTATCTTCCACTTAGACAAGACTGATTCTCCTTATTCTGTAGTAATTTTATGTTTTCTCATGGTGATTTTCACTTTACGACATATTTTATACTTTACTTTTTAATCTGTTGTTTATTTTATCTTCCACCATCACTCTCTCCTCTATAATATAAGCTCCACAAAGACAGGGTCTTTGTTTTATTCATGGGTGTACTCCAAACTCCTACAATAGAGCCTGGCACGTAAGAGACAATTTATAAGTATTTGACAGTGATTGAAAAAATATGTCACATGTAATTATTTGGATCTTTTCAAATGCACTTTCTACTTCAAAATATAGAGCTAAATTTAATTTAGACACAATCAACACAGACCTTGATATATTGCTGAGATGACTGCCTATATGAAGCTGACTCTAAAATTCTTAGAGCTAGAAACTCACTCAAATTCTATTCAATTTTGATTTTTCTAATTTATTTGAAAATGGGCTATGTATCTACTCATTTCTCTTTGATATTTACAGTTACTGGTAAAGGCAATATTCTGTAAAAATGAGAAAATCTCCAGAGTCTCTTTCTATCTACCATTTACTGTAGAGAATTAGAATGATATGAGATGCAAATAGAATAGGCATTTCAAAAATAAAAACACATTCTCTTTTGGGATCTTGTCCTTAGGAAGCTGCTACTATATTCTATATTAGCTCTGTCTTTTTATTCATTCATCCATTCTCAAGTTTTTATTTAAATTCAAGTTAGTTAACATATAGTGCAACATTAGTTTCAGGTGTTACAATACAGTGATTCATCACTTATATACAACACCCATTGTTCATCACAGCATATTAGCTCTGTCTTACTATATCTTCTGGTCAATTTAGGAAACAGAAGTTATTATTTCAATCTAACGACAGAAATGAGTCTGAAATGGTGAGATAATGTTTGTTTTCTAGAAAGAAAAGTATGAAAAACTAAGTCACCTCTTTCTGTCAACCCCACTCCCCTTCCCCACTCCCATACCACCCCGAATTCAAGGCTTCAGCTTTAGAAACTACTAGGATGCACAACAGGAAATACTGTTTCTTTCAGAAGAAGATCAGATAAATAGAAAGTGAGAAAATACGTACAGCTTCCAAACTTCAGTGGGCAGGCATGCACATCCATAGGAAAATCTTCCAAATGCATGGGGCACTCAGCATGAATTGTTAACCTAAAAGAAAGGAGAACAGAAAATGAGATTAAGCTAAAATGAATAGTGGTAAACACACAGCTGAATGTCCATTCGCCAGCAATGGGGTGCCCCTAAGAATAAAGGGATTTTGTCTATATTGAGATTGAAGCCTTTATGAACACAAGGGATGCATTAAATGAACTAGAGAGCCTCTCAAAGCAGCATTCAGATTTTTAGATCGGATTTGAATTCCACCTTACCACCTTTAGAAAAACAAATATTATCATCTGCCTTAGCTGAACTCCCTCACCCAGTCCTCCTCCTCGAAGAAACCTGAAAACACCAGGTCCTGACTCATTCACTCCTGATAGCAGTTTAATTATTTATTAAATAATTTTCAGCAGGCTATCAAGTGAGTTAACCAATTTAAAGACTGCACTGGAAAGGAGAGATGAATATCTTTACCTTGATAATGAACTGGTACAAATGATGCTCTTGGGGAACACATATACACACTTGTGCATATATGTGCGTGTGTGTACGCACATGTGTGTGTGCGTGTACACACACACACACAACTGGCCAGGAAAAAAATATATATAAATTCATATTCATTTCCCGGCATTAGTTGCTTACATAATCTATTCTAAGATTTTCCCTCTGATTTCTTTAAAGAATTTTGAGCCTCAACTTCCCTTGGCCTAGATAGTAGCCTCTGTGTAGAAATGGGACCTATGCAACAGAAATTCAGAGTTCTTTGGAGCCTAGCTCTGAGTTATTTCTAGCTAATCAGTATATCTCTCAGCTATACAAGATTCAATCTATGCCATCCTCTTGGAGTTCTAGGGGTCTAACTGGCCAGCATCTCCAATCCTAGTTAATTGTTAAACCTGATGAATGTATAACACTTCATAAATGATCAGAGGAGCAATACTAGATATTGTGCAAAGCAGGCTGATTAAAACAAACACTCTTGAGTGTGTATTAGCAAAAACTCTAGACTAAATGGCAGAAACCAAGCATATGCTCTTCAACAAATACTTATCCATCTCTTTTTAGTTTTCCCATATAAACAGTAAAAGGAACTAGACAGCAAGTGTCCTTGTAGATCTAATTAATCCCTTCAATATTTATTAAATTTTCCATGTGTCCTGGACAAAAGCTTAATTCTCAAGTCAGCCTGCAATATCTCAACAATCCACTTTTATTCTTAAGGTATAAAGGGGGTTTCTTAATTCAAAGAATTTGACACACAAAAAATGTATTTCACTGAGAAACCTGTTCCTCGTGTTGGATAGTTAAAAGATTCCATGAGGGTTTAAGAAAGAAAATTGTGTTCCTTCTTTCCACTTACATTAGTACTTTTAAGACACTGTCTTTTATGAGTAATGCCAAGGGGAAATTACTTTGTGTCTACCCAGCAGTCCTGGGAACATGGCAAATAATACCACAACAAATAGATTATCAAAGCAAGATGGAAAGGGCACTGATTTCTGATTAAGAGCAGAACTGATTTATATAACTTCTCTATCTTCTTTCCCATATACTTCTTGCTCATCCTACCTAGGCACAGAGCAGAAAGAAGAAGGCAGATGTTGATGAGGGCAGGGTCCTTCACAAGCCAGATTAGGCTGTGCTCTTTTCATTGGTTCTTAAACACATCCTAATGCTCTCTGACATCCCATGCCATACTGTCTTCCCTTCTTCCTTTCTTCTTTCTCTTTACCTTGCTACAACTTTCAAGACCCTTTCAAGTTTTTCTACAGCAGAAAGCAGCCTGACTATACTCAGGCTAATATCCTCATCACTACAATCTATGTCATAAACATATCCGTCCTCTCCAAAACTTTCCTTCCACCCTCTTATTATTATTGTTGTTGTTATTGTTTTGTATGACGAGAATGCTTAACATAAGATCTGTCCACTTAGAAATTTTTAAGTATACCGTAGAATACTGTTAACTGAGAACAGGACCTGAGTAGATATTACTCCAAAGAAGACATACAAATGGACACAGGTACATGAAAAGGTGCTCAATATCACTAATCATCAGGGAAATGCAAATGAAAACCACAATGAGTTATTACCTCATACCTGTTAGATAAGGCATTATCAAAAAGACAAGAGATAACAAGTGTTGATGAGGATGTGGAGAAAAGGCAACGCTGTGCGCTGTTGGTAGGAATGTAAATTGGTGTAATAACTCTGGAAAATAGTATGGAGGCTCTTCAAAAAATTAAAAATAGAATTACCATAGGATTCAGCAATCCTACTCCTGGGAACATATGTCCAAAGTTACTGAAATCAGGATTTTCAAAGAGATATCTGCACTCCCATATGCATTGTAGCATTATCCTCAATAACCAAGACATTGAAGCAATCTAAGATCAATAGTATATAAAAATGTATATATATACAATGGAATACTATTTAGCCTTAACGAAAGAAAGAAATCTTGCCATTTTAAACCACATTGATGAACCTAGAGGACATTGTGCTAAGTGAAATAAACCATACAGAGAAAGACAAATACTAAATTATCTCCCTTAGATGTGGGATCTAAAATAGTCAAACTCAAGCAGAGAGTAAAATGGTGGTTACCACGGGCTGATGGGGAGGGAATGGGAAGATATTAGTGAAAGAGTGCTAAGTTTCAGTTTGGAAGATGAATAAGTCCTAGAGATCTATTGTACAGCAAATAGTCTTTAGTGGGCTTTTCAAGAAAGGTCAGAGACCTCTCAAAATGTGACATTCAGATCGTAGGGACTCAGTTCCACTCCATGGTTTGGCCTGCTTTGATTCTTATGCAAAAATGAGACAGGAAGTAAGAGGCAATCCAGGAAATTCCTTTCTTTGGGGCTAAAAGATACAGACAGAAAGGAAACTTTTTTAGCCCTGCACATATGCATACATGTGTGGACATGCGCACACACCCTCCCTCCATTACTGCTCTCATTTCACTGTGCTTTACAGCATCCTGGCTCCCTTGTCACCTTACCATTGGCTGCTCAAAACTGGTTTCTATTTCACCACAGTAAAAACTTAGTTTTGTTACTACTATCACCCCCTAACTGGTCTCTGCTATCACCCTTTCCCCTTACAGTATATTCTCTACACAACAGTCTTCTAATGCTTCCTCGTCTTTTTTTTTTTTTTTTTAAGATTTTACTTATTTGACCGAGAGAGAGCACACGAACAGGTGGAACAGCAGGCAAAAGGTGAGAAGCAGGCTCCCCGCTGTGCAGAGAGCCTGACCTGGGGCTCAATCCCAGGACCCTGGGACTTTGACCTGAGTCCAAGGCAGATGCTTAACCGACTGAGCCACCCAGGTGCCCTTAACGCCTCTTCATCTTATACAGACTAAAAGCCAAAGTCCTTCCATGGCTAATAGGGTCCTGTATGACCTTGTCTTCTGTTACTCTATGGCTTATCTCCCACGATGTCCTTCCTTGTTCACTGGCTTCCTTGTTGCTCTTTCAACATGTCAGGTTCTCTTACAGCATGGCCTTTGCACTTGTTATACCTTCATACTTTTTTCAAGTCTTGGCTTAATTATTGTTTTCTAAATGAGGCCCAACCTGACCTCTACTCAGTTTACTACCTACATTATGTTAGTAAGCCTTACCATGCTTTCTTCTCCCATAACACCTAACATATAACATGCCATAATATTTATTTTTTTCTATTTATCATTTTTTTCTCTTTACTATAAGGTTATGGATTTTTGCCTTGTTTTCTCTTTGATGGGTGCTAGGAGTGTAGCACATTACCTGGCACACTATAGGTGTTCAACACATTTTCACTGAATGAATGAATGAGAGAATGAGTTTTCTTTCCCAAAAGCATGTATTTTTATGGGGATCTTGTGGAGAGGAGGTATAGGCTGGGCAAACAGGGTTTAGATATTTTTAGAGCTCCAGGCAAAAGCATCTTAATATGATTCCTTAATAGCATAATATCTCAACTTATTCTTTTCAGTGGGCATATAGCCTCTTTCCTGGAATTTCAGAGCAGAAAGAGCCTTATCAAAAATATCTGTTTTTATCTCCTCAGATGTTTTACATATGATGAAACAGAAGGGAAGGAAATTGTCCGTATCGCCCAACAAGTCTGGTCCAGAGCTGACTAAAAGTTTCCTGATTCTTTGGTGTAGTCCTCAAATATTTTTTGATCACCAACTATTTGCCAGCTAATATTCCAAGCAATGTAAGTATATTACTAAACATATCAAGAGTGCTGCCCTCTTAGAGCTTACATTTGAGTAAAGGGAAGACAAAAAATTAAAAAGATAAATCAGTCGATCAATCTGTCAGTCATATAATATAGTAAAAGGTAATATGCTTCAGGAAGAAACATAATATGTGTGTAGACAGTATTGGCGAGGGGTTGCAATTTTTAGTAGGGTGTGCAGAGAATACCTCATTGAGTAGGTGACATTTAAGCAGTAACCTGAAGGAAATGAGAGCGAGCCTTGTAGACACTTGGAAGAACTTTCAAAGTTGAGGGAGTAACAAATGCAAAGACCTTGAGGTAGAAGTTAGTCCAGTGTATTCAAGGAAGAGCAACTAGGCCACTGTGGCTAGAGTGGAGAAATGAAGAAGAAAGATGAATAGTAAATGAATTTAAAGGGGAAATTATGGGGAATGGACTAGATAGTACAAGGCCCTCCTAGGAGATATATATATATATATATATATATATATATATATATATATATATATATATATATATATATATAAAATTTTTTAAAGATTTTATTTATTTATTTGACAGGCACAGTGAGAGAGGGAACACAAGCAGAGGGAGTGGGAGAGGGAGAAGCAGACTTCTGGTGGAGCAGGGAGCCTGATGCTGGGCTCAATCCCAGGACCCTGGGATCATGACCTGAGCTGAAGGCAGACACCTAACGACTGAGCCACCAGGTGCCCCAGATATTTTGGTTTTTACCTTAGATGAAATGTGAGAGTATTGCATAATTTTGAGTAGAATGGTGATTTGATCTAACATGTTAGGATTATTCTGACATCTGTGTGAAGAATAACTTCAAGGGCAACAGCAGGAAGATGAAATTCAGTACCCATTCCTGATCCAAAACTCTCAGAAAATTAGAAATAGAAGGGAACTTTCTCAACTGATAAAGAACATTTGTGAAAAATCTACATCTAGCACCATACTTTATGATAAAAGACTAGTTCCTCCTAAGATCATGAACAAAATAAGGATGTCCACTCTCTCTTATTAATCATTTTCCTGGAGATTTTAATCAGTCTAAGAAGGAAAGTAATGGAAGGGACTGCTAATGGGTATGCAGTTTCTTTTTTGGAGCAACTAAAGTATTCTGAAATTATATATTGGTGATGGCTGCACAACCCTGTAAATATACCAGAAAACATTTACTTTTATACTTAAAAAGGGTGAATTATAGGACATGTGGATCATATTTCAGTAAAGCTGTTTAAAAATTTAGGCAAACTATGGGGTGCCTAGGTGGCTCAATTGGTTGTGTCTGTCTTTGGCTCAGGTGATGATCTCGGGGTTCTGGGACTGAGCCCCATTCAGAGCCCCAAGTCTGCTCCTCACCGCTGCTCATACATGCTCTCTCTCTCTCTAATAAATAAATCATTAAAAAATTTAGGCAAACTAAAGAAGTTAAAGACATAAAAAATGGAAACTAAAAAGCAAAATTTCCTTAATTTTAAATAACAAGTTTAGATATTTCATGTTTATAGAAGTCCTAACATTATTAAGATTCTCTCCAAATTGATCACTGGATTCAACACATTTCTTATCAAAATCTCAGAAGCTTTTCTTTTTATAAAAATAGCAAGCTGATCCTAAAAGTTATATAGTAATACAAAGGATCTTGAATAGGTAATACATATTTAAGAAGAAAAAAAAACTGAGTACTTTCACTTCCCAATTTCAAAACATACCAATAAATTACAGTAACCAGTATGGCCTGGGTTTGGCCTAAAGATAGGCAATATAGATCAAAGGAAAAGAATAGAAAGTCCAGAGATAACTTCCACATATACAGTCAATTGACTTTAACCAAGGTTCAAAGCAATTCAGTACAGGAAAAAATTGTATTTTCAATAAATGGTGCTGGGAGAATATCTACATGCAAAAAAAAATAAACAAAGACTCTTACCTCATATCATAAACAAAAATCAACTTCAATGGAACATAGGTCAAATGTAAGAGTTAAAAGTTCTAAAAAATTATAGGAGAAAATCTTTGTAACCTGGAGTCAGGCAAAGATTTCTTAGACCACCAGAAGTATGAGCTATAAAAAAATGAAAAGTATAATAAAATGGACCTCACCACAACGTAAACATTTTGCTCTTCAAAAGACACCATAAGAAAGTAAAAAGACAGCCATAAAGTGGGTAAATATATTTGTGAATATGTTGATAAAGAATCTATATTAAGAACACATAAATAATTCTTACAACTCCACATCCTTTCCAACATTTGTTGTTACTTGCCTTGTTAACTTTTGCCATTCTAACTGGTGTAAGGTAGTGTTTCAATGTGGTTTTGATTTGAATTTCCCTGATGGCTAATGATGATGAACAATTTTTCATGTGTCTGCTAGCCATTTGTATGTCTTGTTCATAGCAGCAATGTCCACAATAGCCAAAGTGTGGAAAGAGTTGAGATGCCCTTCAACAGATGAATGGATAAGGAAGATGTGGTCCTTATATACAATGGAATATTACTCAGCCATCAGAAAGGATGAAAACCCAACTTTTGCATCAACATGGATGGGGCTGGAGGAGATTACGTTGAGTGGAATAAGTCAAGCAGAGAAAGTCAATTATCATATGGTTTCACTTACTTGTGGAACGTAAGGAATAACATGGAGGACATTAGGAGAAGGAAAGGAAAAGTGAAGGGCAGGAATCAGAGGGGGAGACAAACTAGAAGACTGTGGACTCCAAGAAACAAACTGAGGGTTTTAGAGAGAAGGGCGTGAGCCTGGTGGTGGGTATTAAGGAGGGCATGTATTGCATGGAGCACTGGCTGTTATACGTAAACAATGAATCTTGGAACACTGCATCAAAAACTAATGATGTACTGTATGGTGACTAACATAACACAATTAAAAAAATAATAATTCTTACAACTCAAAAACGAGAAGAAAAACAGCCCAATTTGAAAATGAGCAAGATACTTAAATACACATTTAATAAAAAAAATATATAATATACATTAAAAAATTATGCAATACCACCACACTTAATAAAAAATATTCTGTCAACTAATAAAGACATAAAAAGATACTCAACATCATCAGTCATTAGGGAAGTGCAAATTAAAATGACAGTGAGATACTGCTACATGTATATTAGCATGGCTAAAATAAAAAAGACTGACAATATCAAGTGTTTCCAAGAATTTGGAGAAAATGGAACTTCATAAATCACTGGTGGAAATGTATAATGCTAAAGCACACTTTGGAAAACATTTTGTCAGTTTCTTAAAAAGTTAAATATATACTTCCTATAAAAGCCTGTGGTTCCACTCTAATTCTCTGTTATCTAAAAGAAATGAAAACAGATGTCCACAGAAAGACCTCGTCATACCAGAATTACTTATGATAGCCAAAAGGTGGAAACCACCTAAAAGTCCATCACATAATGAATGAACAAAATGTAGTATATTCACACAATGGAATATTAGTCATCAATGAAAAGGAATAAGGACAACAACATGGGGGCACTTGGGTGGTTCAGTCAGTTGAGCGACTGACTCTTGATTTCTGTTCAGATCATGATCTCAGGGTCAAGATAGAGCCCAGAGTCAAGACTCCACACTGGGTGGGAACCTGCTTAAAATCCTCTCTCTCCCTTTCTCTCTGCCCCTCCCCCTGCTCGCACACTCTCACTCACTCTCTAAAAAAGTTAAATAAATAAGGACAACAATATGGATGAATCTCAGGTGCATTATGCTAAGTGAAAGTAGCCAGACACAAAAGGTCACATATTGTATGTTTCCATTCACATTAAGTGTCCAGGAAAGGCAAATCTATAGGGACAGGAAGTAGATTAGTGGTTGCCTGAGGCTGGGGTTGAGAATGGATGGTGACTGCAAATATCTGGAGAATTTTTTTAGAGGTGATAGAAATATTCTAAATCTAGATTGTGGTTATAGTTGAACAACTCTAAATTTACTAAAAATCACTGAATTATACACTTAAACATAAATTTTATCAGCTATAAATAATGATTCAAAAAGAGCTCTTATAAAATTAAAAAAGCAAAAGAGGCATTATAGCATAGTTTTTAAGAGCATGGATTCCAAAGCTAGACTAGAAGATTTACAACCCAACTCTACCTCTTAATAACTATATGCAAGTTATTTCAGTTCTCTGGGCTTTGTTAGCTTATACTTTCTAAATGCTGATTAAAGCTTTAAAACTGGATAGAATTATGAAGGAAGACAAGAAATCTAAGAGCTGAGATTCAGAGTACAATAATTGGATTAATGTCTTTTATAATGAATCCTAACACCAGTGATTCTCAATATCTCCTCTATTTCCTATAGTATGCACTACCCATGAATAATATAAATTTTACCCCTGGCAGAAGGTATGTATCAGAATCTCAAAGTGGAAAGGAGACATGAAATAAGGAGGTATGGTGAATATGGTGGTTTAAAAATGTTTACTCCAATGATCAAGCTATGGCATCCCATTAAGAATCCCTGCTATTGACTTAAAGCCACTGAGTAAATAGTCTCTTTTCTATTCCTTTGGAATTGAGACAAATTTGTGACTTGGTTATTTGGTGCCTTATCTCATCCCCACTGGAAATATCTAAGTACATATCCAAAATGAACACACATATCAGAGACTATTCTTATTAAACCATTTGCTGATTATATTTCTATTATATCATTGACACAAAAGCCAGTGTTTATCTTATATTTGTCATATAATGCTTTGCATTTTTAAGATTTTGTTGGTATATATTTGTCTCTTGAACTAGATTGAATATCACATTTAAGTCACTTGCTTTTAGGTGAGAATGTACCCAATGCACTAACCCAACAAGAAAAAATTTCCAACTCAGATGTTATTGCAGCCATGTTCTCAGTGCCCATTTGCCTTTGGCCCGAGAAAGCAATCCTCCTAGTCTTTGGTCCTCATATCTTGATAATACCTCTCACTTTACTAAGCCACTTCCCCATTTCTTTATCCTTCTTCTACTGCAAGATCTAGAACGCATTCCTTACCTAGAACAATGTTGGAGCTATACACATAACATTTGTACACCTCAAAATATGTATGTCATACCTCAAAGAGTTTTAAAAACTATAAAATGAATATGAATCAAAATGAATCACCTAGTTCTTAATTGCTCCACAGAAAAATATCACTTTGTTTCTAGAGCTTTGCATATAGAATACCAACTTTTTAAAAGTAGAGGCATAACATAGGAAAAAAAATCCTAGAGCAAAGAAGTTTCTGAACTTACTGAAGTTCTAAAGGTTTAAAGATCTAAATTTCATTGATTATATGCACTAATTGTTCAGTGAGATGGTCAACACAGTAAGAGTAATAAAGGAAGGAGAAGCATAAATTTCGTAAGGCACAGGGTCTCTGGAGTTCAGTGTGAGCCTCACTGTAGCAATATGTCACCTAGGCAGATGTTCCATTTTAGAAATGGAACAATCTGCTCTGAATTCTGAGAAATATTCTTTCTAAAAGCCAAAAGGTAGAAAACACTATTTCAGAAGTGGTTGAAGTGGTAGGCAGGCTTTTTCTATAACCATAGAGAAAAGGGCAGGGTGTGAGCTTTATGATGAAGAAGAAAAGAGAGTAAATCATTACTAGCCATTATTAGTAGAGGATGAGTCATTTCAAATACACAGCCCCAAACGCCCAAACCAAATAGCACATTAGTCGCAAGAATCCCAGTTGTCTGCAGGCTTACCATTAAATCCTCGAGCTATAGCCAAAAGGCTTTAGTACACTGGAAGGCGCTTGGGCTTCCTAATTGGAAGACCATCAGTTTACCACTGCATTTAGCCTTTTAGGGAGCACATATGAGTTTTAACAATGACCTCAGACATGTAGCTCCAGCCTCATTTTCTGACATGCACACATTTCCCCACTCTCCAGCCATCTGCAGATATGTGTGATTTCATGATAGAAACCCCTCACGTTTCTGTCTTTGCACACGTTGTTTTTTTTTTTTTTCCTGCCTGAAATGTCATTTCCCTTGATATGGGTGACAAATTTCCTCCAAGTCCTTGCTCAAATATTACCTCTTCCATGATGCTTTGTATGTGTGCTGTGGGCATAGTAAGTTCTCCAGCTCACAGAAATCCCAGAGCGCTTTGGACAAATACTTGAGTTCTTAGCACTGTTGAACTAACTTCCCAGGGCCAAGATGGAGCTGCTCTTGCTTGGGGCGCCATGTCAACAAACCGAAGCTTAGGTAACTTCTGTGCTCCTGTAAATACTCTACTTGACCAGAAACACAGTATATCTAGTCAGTCAATCCCCAAAGGCCAACCCAACTCTGGACCTTTTCATCCCAAACAAGGTTGACTATGTGGCCCTGGCCAATCAGATATTTTCTATTTTTCTCTTCCTAGTTCTTTATTTTTTATCCTAGGTAAGCTTTCTGTCTTCTGCCCCATTTTTCAGTTTTGCAAAAGGAGACTGTCCACTTCATGAAGTGAAATAAAGTTTGTTAGTGTTAACTAAATTGTTTTCTTTAATCATCTTTAACAGCACATAAGATTATCAATATCAGTTTATGTGTCTGTCTTCTGAACAGGACTGTAACTTGAGAGAAGGGTCTCTATTTATCATTATAATCCTATCCCTACTATGGTGGTTGGCCCATAGGAGATAGGCAATAAATACTTCTTGACTTAGTAAATATTTCTGCAATATAGAGTAGTTATCTTCAGTCCTGTTTCCCAGAAGAAGAAACTGGCGCCCAGAAAGGGGGAAATACCTTGTCCGTGGTTACATGCTCATATGGGCTAGAGTTGGGACTCTTTCCCAGAGCTCCTAATTCCTACTCTAAAGTTCATTTCCCGACAAAATACAGTCTCCAATTCTGTCTAGGAGTAGCATCTAAAATAACTTCATTCTTTGGAATTAGAAGGACTCTTCTGGTGATCTGTAAATCCCCTCCCCCTTTGTGTTAGAATGACCTTTTTAAACAGACTCAATCTGTCTGAAGATCAGCTTCTTGCCTTCAAAAAATAAAAGCAATTCTCATTATTACAAGGCCCTGATTTCCTCTTGCAGCTAACCACTTGTGAATACATTCTTCCATTCCTCCTTCCAACTCAGTGCCAGTTCTTCTAGAAAACCCTCCCATATCTGGACCCATGTTTCCAAGTCCTAATGAAACCTGTACTCTTTACTTTACAGTACTTCATTGTTGGCTTTCTGTGAAAATTCCATTATGCCTCATAGTACAGCGAATGATGTACGCTATCTTTCCTGCCAGGATGTGAGCTCATGGAAGGTGGGAATTGATATCACTGCATGCAATACACAGCATAAATTGTGATTGACTGAGGACCTGTACTATTACTTGCTTCTCACCTCACTGTAAGCTTTCTCAGAGCCCAAAATAAGCCACTCCACATCATCTATGTCCTTACCTGTTCATTAGAGTGACGCTCACTAAGTATGTTTCTATGAGTCAGAGTAAGTTTCTAGCTTAAAGAAAGAGGAACTAAAGATGGAATCCCCTAGAGCAAAAGCTATTATGAAAAAGGACTGTGTGAAACAAAGTTATCAGTGCTTAGTTGATTTGATTACATTAAATCCTATATAGCTAACCTAACAATGTAGCCCAAATGTCTTCCCTGGTTCCTGGCCATTTCAGAGACAATCTCTATTATAAAGATTCATGTGCAAGCTATTTGCATCTAAAGTAGGAAGAGACTAGCTTTACCGTTAACATTTTCACAGTCTGTCTTTGAAATAATTTGTCTTTGGAAATCCCAAGTACATAAGCAAAACTGACCCATTCATATAATTAAGGAATAAACGAAGGCATGAAGGTCTGAATATGATAGGAAGATTCTTTTAATTGCTTAAAAAAATGTCACTTTCTTAGTGATAGAACATGAGAAGTGAGTTATTTTCTTTAATTTTCAGCTAAATGTAGGACACTATTACTGTGTAGCTTAAGACAAAAAGATACTTTGCGCTATGTATTCGATTTTTATAAAATCCCATTGTGTCAAAGTTCTGAGCTCCAGACCTGAATTTCCAACTGCAGCTTGCCATGTCCACCTCAGACTCGTTATGTTTAAACTTTATATCCTTTATATTCTTTTCTTAGAGAAAGTGGTGGGACGGAGTAGAGGAAAAACTGCTCGCTTTAACCTAAGAGTGACTTCAGTTTCCATACCACTTACTAGTGGTGTGACTTTGGCTCTACTGAAACTTCAGTTTACTAAATATAAAAGTGGGGGTTATGGGGCGCCTAGGGGGCTCAGGGGGTTAAAGCCTCTGCCTTCGGCTCAGGTCATGATCTCAGGGTCCTGGGATCAAGGCCCACATCGGGCTCTCTGCTCAGCAGGAAGCCTGCTTCCCTCCCCCTCCCCCACCCCGCCTGCCTCTCTGCTACTCGTGATCTCTCTCTGTCAAATAAATAAATAAAATCTTTAAAAAAAAATTAGAGATTCAAAAAAGCAAGATTCAGGGCACCTGGGTGGCTCACTGGGCTAAAGCCTCTACCTTCAGCTCAGGTCATGATCTCAGGTCCTGGGATCAAGCCCCGCATCGGGCTCTCTGCTCAGGGGGAGCCTGCTTCCCCCTCTCTCTCTGCCTGCCCCTCTGCCTACTTGTTTTCTCTCTGTCAGATAAATAAATAAAATCTTTTTTTTTTTTTTAAAAAGTGGGGGTTATTAACACAAAAACCTCTTAAGTGGGCATGTGCCAGGATATGTATCAAGCAATTCATAAGGTTTATAATATTTACTTCCCACAACAGCTTTATGAAACAGGCATTGTTATGATTCACCACATTTTACAGATGAACGATCAGCAGTAGTCTTACTGCAGAATCTACCTTCTTAATCACAATGCTGCATCCATTGTGTAATGTACAAACACTGCCATGAGAAATGAGATAAATACATGTGAAGCACCTACCTTATCACCTGGTATATAGAAAATCCTACATAAGTGTAAGTTCTCTAAACACACTTTCCTCTCTGTAAAATATCTGTTGCTTCTTCTACATTGCTTTTTAAGAAATAATAACACCACAATCATCTTAGTATCCAGGGAGAATATGTAAGGGACAGTCTCAATATGTTCCTCATATGTCAATATGAGGAAGACAGTCTCTTCCTCATTACCCCATATGTAGGTGGACACCAAGTTCTTTTGAAAGCCTCTCCTTTCTTCTCCACTCTTACTTTTTGCTGCCTTTGTTTCATCCATGAAGAGTTTTCTCTGGACTACAAAATGGTCAACTAACTGGTATCCCTACTTCTAAATGATTCTCCAGAGTGCAACCTGATATTTTAATTAAAAAAAAAAAAAAAAACTATGGAATTGGCAGAGAACTGTCAGCTGTTCACCAAATCCATTCATTTTCCCAGCCTCCCGTGCAGTTAGGCATGTCCATGTGACCTCATTCTAGTCAAAGAAATGTCAGTCGAAGTATGCCACTCAAGACCCAGACTTTAAACACCTCCCACATATAATCCTCCATGCTCTTTCCTCTTCTACTCGCTTGATACAGAGGAGCAAAGTGGCCTTGGAAACCATGTATTGAATATGGCAGAGACGCCAGATGAAAGGAGCGTGGGTCCCTGAAACACCAATAAGGAATGAGCCACTTGCTTTGAAATTTAAGGAGCAAGAAATTCACTTCTATCAAGTTTGAACTGATATATTTTTGGGTTTAGCAAACTGTAATAGAAATGATCTGAGCGTGCTACTCCCTTTTTAAAAAACCAACAATACTTCCCAATAAGTACAAAATGAATATATTCTGCATCACTTCCAGATTATTATCCCTCATCCATTATGCAGAAAGCCTTCCAAATAGGCATGCTGTTTGGCTATATTTACCATTAGCTCACCTTATCACTGCCATTTTCAAAAAGCTTACTTACTCCTCCACATTCAGTAGGAAGGTTAATACCTGGGTTGTTATTACTTTTCTAACCCTTAGTACTTCCGTTATCCCAGGGGACTTCTTTGCTTATTGGGAGAACTAACAACATTCTGACCGGCACCAACTTCCAATCAGGCACCCAATTCCACCAATGCTACATGTTGTAGATCCACCTCCTTCTTCAACCTTATTTAGTGGAAAAAGCAGTAGTTTGAGACAGATCTGCATTTGCCTAATAAATGCATCATTAGACAAGTCATTTTAATTTTTATTTAATTATTTAACTTTTCATTTAAATTCAATTTAATTAACATACTGCGTTAATAGTTTCAGGGGTAGAATTCAGTGACTCATCAGTGGCATAGAAAGCCCAGTTTTTACACATGGAGTTCTTTGGGTTTCTACATAAAGTATCCTCACATTTGCAAAGAATGAAAGTTTCACTTCTTTTCTAATTTGGATGCATTTATTATTGATTGATTGACTGATTGATTGTCTGATTGCTGAGGCCAGGACTTCCAGTACTATGTTGAACAACAGTGGTCAGAGTGGACATCCCTGCCGTATTCCTAACCTTAGGAGAAAAGCTCTTAGTTTTTCCCCATTGAGGATAGTAATCTCTGTGGGTCTTTCATATACAGCTGCTATGATGTTAAAGTATATTCCCTCTATCCATATATGGTGGAGGGTTTTTATCAAGAAGGGATGCTGTGTTTTGTCAAATGCTTTTTCTGCATCTACTGAGAGGATCTTATCATTCTTATTCTTTTTTAATTAATGTATTGTATCACATCGATTGATTTGCAGATGGTGAACCACCCTTACAGCCCAGGAATAAATCCCACTTGGTCGTGGTGAATAATCCTTTTAATATACTCTTGGAGCCTATTAGCTAGTATCTTGGTGAGAATTTTGGCATCCATGTTTATTAATTCTTCTTTCTTGTGGGGTCTTTGTCTGTTTTGGGATCAAGGTAATGCTGGCCTCACAGAATGAGTTGGAAGTTTTCCTTCTATTTCTATTTTCTGGAACACTTTCAGAAGAATGGATATTAATTCCCCTTTCATTGTTTGGTAGAATTTCCCTGGGAAGCCATTTGGCCCTGGACTATTGTTTGTTGGGAGATTTTTGACTACTGATTCCATTTCTTTGCTGGTTATGGGTCTGTTCAGCTTTTCTTTTTCTATTTCAGTTTTGGTACTTTATATGTTTCTAGGAATACATCTATTTCTTCTAGATTGCCTAATTCATTGGTATATAATTCCTCATTATTCTCTTATAATTGTTTGTATTTCTTTGGTGTTGGCTGTGATCTCTCCTCTTTCATTCATGACTTTATTAATTTGGGTCCTTTTTCTGTTCTTTTTGAATTATCTGGTTAGGTGTTTATCAGTCTTATTAATTCTTTCAAATAATCAGCTCCTAGTTTTGCTGAACTGTTCTGTTTTTTTTTTATTTCTATATCATGAAATTCTATTTTGCTCTTTATTTCTCCTCTCCAGCTGGGTTTAGGCTTTATTTGCTGGGTTGTTTTTTTTTTTTTTTTTTCAAGCTCCTTTAGGTTTAAGTTTAGGTTGTGTATTTGAGACTTTTCTTGTTTCTTGAGGAAGGCCTGTATCATTATATACTTCCCTCTCAGGACTGCCTTTGCTGCATTCCAAAGGTTTTGAACTTTCATGTTTTCATTTTCATTTGCTTCCATATATTTTTTAAATTTTTATTTGTTTTTTTAGTTTTTATTTTATTTTTTCAGTGTTCCAAGATTCGTTGTTCATGCACCACACCCAGTGCTCCATGCAATCTGTGCCCTCCTCAATACCCACCACCAGGCTCACCCATCCCTATATCCCCCTCCCCTCCAAAACCCTCAGTTTGTTTCTCAGAGTCCACAGTCTCTCATGTTTCGTCTCGCCCTCCATTTTCTCCCACTGCACTCTTCTTTTCCTTTTCCCAATGTCCTCCATATTTTTCCTTATGCTCCATGTATTTTTTAATTCTTCTTTAACTTTCTGGTTGACCTATTCATTCTTTAGTAGGATATTCTTTAACCTCCATGTATTTGTGAGTTTTTTTCTTTTTTCTTTTCTTTCTTTTTTTTGGGGGGGTTGACTTCAAGTTTTATAGCATTGTGGTCTGAAAATATGCATGGTATGAGCTCAATCTTTTTGTACCAGTTCACACTTGATTTGTGACTCAACATGTGAAATATTCTGGGAAATATTCCATGTGCTCTCAAGAAGAATGTGTATTCTGCTGCTATAGGATAAAATGCTCTGAGTATATCTTTTCAGTAGATCAGGTCCAGTGTCTCATTCAAAGCCCTTATTTCCTTGTTGATCTTCTGCTTAGGTGATCAATCCATTGCTGTGAGTGGGGTGTTAAAGTCCTCTACTATTATTGTATTTTTATCAATGAGTTTCTTTAATTTTATTATTAATTGATTCATATAGTTGGCTGATCCCAGGTTAGGGGCATAAATATTTATGATTGTTAGATCTTCTTGTTGGACAGACCCTTTTATTATGATATAATGTTCTTCTTCATCTCTTATTACAGTCTTTGGTTTAAAATATAGTCTGTCTTATATAAAGATGGCTGCTCCAGCTTTCTTTTTTTTTTTTTTTTAAGATTTTATTTTTTATGTGAGAGAGAGAACAAGTAGTTTAGGATGGGGCAGAGAGAGAGGAGAAACAGACTTGGCACTGACCAGGGAGACTGATGGGGAGCTCAATTCCAGGATCCTAAGATCATGACCTGAGCCAAAGACAGACACTGTACCAACTGAGCTACACAGGCACCCCTCTAGCTGTCTTTTGATATCCATTAATTGATAAATGGTTCTTCACCCTCTCAGTTTCAATCTGGAGGTGTCTTTGGGTCTAAAATGAGTCTCTTGATAGCAGTATACTGACCAGTCTTGTTTGTTGTTGTTATCGTTCTTGTTTTTTTAACCCAATCTGAAACCCTATGTCTTTTGTTTGGAGAATTTAGTCCACTTGCATTCAGAGTAATTATTGAAAGATATGAAGTTAGTGCTATAGTGCCATAGTATTACCTGTAAATTTGCTGTTTCTTGTAGATTGTCTCTGTTCCTTTCTGGCCTTTGTTATTTTTGGTCTCTCTGCTCAAAGGATCCCCTTTAATATTTCTTTCAAGGCTTGTTTAGTGATCGCGAATTCCTTTAATTTTTGTTTGTCCTGGAAACTCTTTATCTCTCCATCAACTCTGAGTGATAGCCTTGATAGATAAAGTATTATTGACTGCATACTTTTCCCATTTAGCACTTTGAATATATCATGCTAGTCCTTTCTGGCCTGCCAGGTCCATATGGCAGATCTGCTGCCAGCCTCATGTGTCTACCTTTTAGATTAAGGACCTCTTGTTCCAAGCTACTTTCAGGATTTTCTCTTTATTGTTGAAATTTGCAAGCTTCAGTATTGTATGTCAAAGTGTTAACCTATTTTTGTTGACTTTGCTGGGGGTTCTCTGTGCCTCCTGGACTTGAATGCCTGTTTCCTTCCCTGGATCAGGGAAGTTCTCAGCTATAATTTGTTTAAATAAACATTGAATCCCTTTCTCCTGCTCTTTATCCTCTGGGACTCCTAAATATGGTTATTACTTTACTTTATAAAATAACTCAGTTCTCTTATTTCCCTTCATGATCTAATAGTTTTCTTTTCCTCTTCTTTTCAGCTTCCTTATTTTCCATCATTTTATCTTCTAGATTCACTCTTCTGCTTTGTTCATCCTCATTTTTATGGCCTCTATTTGGGACCGCATCTTGGTAATAGCCTTTTTAATTTCAGCCTGACTATATTTTAGTTCTTTTATTTCTATAGTAAAGGATTCTCTAGTGTCTTCCATGCTTTTTTCAAACCCAGCTAGTATCTTTATAATTGTTGTTTTAAATTCTATCTCAGACATCTTACTTATATCCATAATGATTAAATCCCTGGCAGTGAGTACTACCTCCTGTTCTTTGTTTTGTGGTGATTTTCTCCATATTATCATTTTGTCCAGAAAAGAAAAGAAGAAATAGATAAAATAACAATAACAACAGAAAAAACAACAAAAAGAAGAACAAAGCAAAACGAAACACTATATCATGGGTATGTTTTGGCCAGCTTGTTAAAAGAAACTAGATCCCAAAATGAGAAAGGAAAGAAAAACCTTACATATTGTATATATATATAATACAATGAAAGGAAACAAATTAAATATATA
The DNA here is from genome assembly GCA_028533885.1 of Nasua narica. Lineage (NCBI taxonomy): Eukaryota > Metazoa > Chordata > Mammalia > Carnivora > Procyonidae > Nasua > Nasua narica. The sequence continues at coordinate 100,606,227 of CM052801.1, forward strand.
TATAATATGTAGATAATATATATGGTTTATGTAAAAATTAAAATTATAAAGGAATTGAAAAAAAAAACAGGAAAATAAGTGAACAAATACTAAACGACTAAGGAATAAAAATGCAAAGAACACTATGTACTGTTTTCTCCAAGGGCTGAAGCTCTGCAGTCCTCTATGATCGGTAAACTTGGTGCCGGCCAGTTGTTTGACCTGGTCTTCTGAGGGAGGGGCCTGTTTTACTGATTCTCAGGGGACTTGCCCTATTGCAAATGCGCTTCCCTTACACAGAGGCAGGGCTCAGTATAAGTGGCTCCAGATTCGACAATGTGGCGCCGTTTTGCTCCCTGAAGGCTTTCAGCACTGATGAGTGGGATGAATATGGTGGCGCCCCACTCTCTACCACCTGAAGCTGAAAGTTCACGCCCTCCACTCTTCAGGGAGCCCTCACAAAAAAAACAACCAATCACTCGTCTCCCCAGTTTCCACTAGAACTCTGTGTTTACTGGGCCTGTGACTAAGCATTTTTGTATCAGGCACATGACTGAGCTTCAAAGCTCCAAATTTTATGGACTCGTGGCACAGACCCACTCTGTTCCTTCCAGGGGAGGGAGGGGGGCATGCCCATGCCTCTGACTTTTGCTGGAACATGCCCAGGAAATCATACAACTGCTCAGCAGTTCAGTTTATGGCAACACAGAACAGAAAGGCAGCACCTGTCCTTGTTTTCAGCCGGCTTCCACACTTCTATTCCCGGGAACAGTGTAACACTTAGATGCCACCCATTCTTCCTGTGACCCCAGGGATCCTGAGACCATGCTGTCATACCTAGGATTCTGCCCCGCTTTACCACCTGAGCACCTTTAAACCAGGGACCTCCCGCCACTGCAGCAGACTTCTAAACATTCCAATTTTGTGTTTCACTGCTTATATTTTGTGATAACCTTCTTGAGCAGGTTCCCTCCCCTTCATAGCACCTCACTATCACCCGATTCAACTCTCCGTACCTCCTAACTTCCAAAAAGTGGTCACTTTGCTAATTGTAGACTTCCAGCTTTTCTTTTTTCAGATCACCAATTGATTTCTCAGGTGTTCAGAATGATTTGATAACTATTTGGATGTATTTCACGGATGACACGAACTTAGGGTCCCCCGACTCCTCCACCATCTTAATTCCTCTCCCATTTTTCAAAGATTCATTGATTTATTTATTTATGAGAGAGAGAGAAAGAGAGAGGGAGAGAGAGAGAGAGAGGACAAGTGTCGGGGCAGAGAGAGGGAGAGACAATTTTAAGTGGACTCCACACTGAGCACAGAGGCTGACTTGTGGCTCGATCTCAGCACCCTGAGATCACAAGAGTTAGATGCTTAACCAATTGCACCACCCAGGTGCCTCTCCCAGTTTTAATTTTTAAGCTTCACTTTCTGGATCAGTCCAATAGGGATAATAATGCCTATATTGGATAGTTTTGGGGAAGATTGGAGATATTTTACATAAAGTGTCTGGCACGTAGTAGGTGTCCAACACAAAGTAATTATTATTATTGTTAGAGTATTATCACTCATATATGTAGCTCATCTTTGCCTTCTTCCAATCTACCGTCCACATGGCTACCAGAGCAATCTGTCTAAAATGCAAATCTGTGCCATTCCCTTGCAATAAACTCTTTAATAGATCCCCATAATTTTTATGCTAATGTAGCTCATAAGAATCCCTCTCCACCCTAGGTCACTTCTCTGTACTTTACTCTATGGTCTAGTCATACTGAATTTCCTTTTATTTCTTTAGGGTATCATTACTACCTCCCTCGCTTCATATCCCTGAACTTCATACCTGTTGTATTCTCTCTGTGGAACATTTCCTTCCCCATCTCTTAGTCTAATTTATTTCTACTGATTTCTAGGTCTCAGTTTAAAACTGATTTCATCTAGAGCATCTGGGTGGCTCAATCAGTTAAGCGTCCAACTCTTGATTTTGGTTTAGGTCATGATCTCGGGGTCATGAGATAGAGCCCCACATCTGACTCTATGATGAGTGTGGAGCCTGCTTAAGATTTTCTCTCTCCCTCTCTCTCTGCACCACCCCCCAACTCATGCACGCTCTCTAAAAAAAAGTGATTTCCTCTGAAATCCACTGTGGATATTCCCCCACAGACTCACTTCATTATCCCTGCTATATGATTCCACAGCACTCTGGACTTCCCTGATCTTAGCACTTATTCTGTGTTATCATTATTGTTGAATTGTTTTCCCCACTAGAATGTAAGTTACATGAGGGCAGAGACCACATTTGTTTTTACTCACCATTTTATTCCTAGCCCCAAGAAAACTGTTTGGGTCTCATTAAGCTCTCTAGAAATATTTTTAGAAGAATAAATTAATTAAAATTCTAACAAGAGACGTGAATTTTCTGATTCATGATGACAATTCATGAATACCTAGCTTTGTACATGCTATCTCCTCTGCCTGGAATACCCTCCTATACCTTACCTCATCCCTCGTCGGTTTAACAGTTACCTATAGCTCCTTCAAGATTCAAGATCTAGGATTAATTGGCTCCTTTTTACAACTTTCCTTGATGCCTCCACATAATTTTGGTTGTTTCTTACCCTATGATTCAATCACATTTTTTATCCCCCTCAGTTTAAGGTCTTTTATATTATTGTGCATCTATCTGTGCACAATGTCGGCTTTAACTTCTAGACTGTAAGGTCACTAAAAGCATGAGCCGTGTTTGTTTATCTCTGTTGCTCAGCACACATCCCAAAGCCTTGAACATAATAAGCACTCATAAATGTGTTGAATGAATGATTTGTGTCCATGGGATAAAATCTACTTAAATTCAATGAATACTTATCCCTCCTACTCAAATAACTAGTGGAACTTGGCTTTTACTGCATTATATATCATGCACATTTATATACAGTAGGTTTAAAGAACAGTACAATGAATATATTTAACCATATCTTCATCAATAAATGTCATTAATAGAAATGAAGTTTCCTATATATCCATGTCTGGAGAAAATGGAAAATACTTTCTAAATATATATATCATCCTGATCTGGGCTCAGTTCATCTTCTCTGTACTGTTTTAATTTTAGTATGTGTGGTGCTGAAGCAAGCAGCAGGTAATGAGCTTTGGCCTGCATTTTTATGGTTGTCCTGAAGTCCCAAAATGAGGTTTCATTCTAAACTGCCCTAGTTACATAGCTATGCAATCCTTGGTCAGATTTTTCTAAGCTGAACTTCTGTAGTTTTCCATGGAATCCAGATACGATTTCCAAGGGTCAAAATAATAATGTAGAATAACACTTCCTGAAAAATTCTAAGTGTTCTTTTAGACCTTATCTAATTCGTATTTTTCATCTGTCTGCAAGACAGGCAGCAGTTACATTATTATCAGAATGAGAAAGTAGATAATTTGTGTCTTGCAAAAGGTCACTAGATGAATAAATTGTGGGGCCATAACTAGAGCCAAGCTTTAATAGTCTCAGTTTTGAACCTAGGTCTCCTTCCAGATCCACTCTCCTGGGTCCAAAGTGAATCATCTACTTTGTAAAGGAACCAACGGCTTTATCATGCTTCTGAATTTCTGTGCCTCCTTTATACTGTACTTCAGAATAAACACAAGGGCATCCCACATAGTTTCCCATTTTATCAAACTCCACTTTCTTGTCCAATTCAGACTAGAATGAAGGACTCAATAGTCATCTTCTTCCCATTCATCTCACTTTATTTTCAGGTGACTAAGCCTTCGGTCTGTTTCATCTTCTGTACTCCTCAATCTTCATATTTCATCATTTTTCCATCTTCATATTTTAACATTCCCATCCTCCTCTCTCCTTCTCTCTTTTCTACCCCTCCTCCAAAACTCAAACCTATCATTGATACCTTTTTATTTTATTATTCCCCCTCTCAACTACCCTGTTCTCCTCATTCATTCTCTATTCTTTCTCCTCAGTCTCTAAGTGTTGATTTCCTTTCCTGCCCATCACTTTCTCTTCATTTTCTTATGGCTTTTTACCCATCCACATCTCATCACCTTCATCCATCCTTCCAACTACCACATCCCACAACTCCCTCCTCTGTTTATGTGTACTCTACTTCATTATTTCAACAATTGTTTATACTCCCATCTCCTCTTCAAACTCATTTATGCCCTTTTTTACAAGTATGTCTCCCTTACATTTTTCCACTTATGTTCTATTCTCTTCAAATTCTCCTTCTTACATTATCTATTCTATCTACCTCTACTGTGTCCTATCCTTCCCATCTCCTTTCTTATTTTTATCTAGCCTCATATCATTTCATTCAGTGTGAGAAGAGGCATTCCTCTTCCTTTATAAGGAAAACTTTCAAGGTAGTTTTTATACAATTCTGCTTACAGTTTTCTCTGGCAACTTGACGTCCGCAAAACCTCATTTCTACTGTATCTTCAATCTTTGTCTCTCTGCTATCGCACAAATAACTGCCAGTATTTACATTCAAAAAAGTAACTATTTTCTTTTACCCCTGAATGTATCTATAATATACTCATTGCTTTCATCTTCAAACAAGCTCGCAGAAAGTATTTTCCGTGTTTACTATTTTAACTACTTCTATGTCAACTCCTAAAAACTCACTCCTGCACTAAACACTACATTGAAACAGTGTATGTGAAGAACACCAATGTCTTCCATGTTGCCAAACCTAATACATTTAATTCTTTATATTATTTGATCTCTTTGTAATAACCAATAATGTTATAAAATGTATCAATAAGGATAAAGAGCATGAACTTGTAGCCAAACTGCCAGAGTATGAATGCTGACTCAACCATTTACTACTTAGGTGATTTTAAATTTTTTTCTTACCCACTCTTATCTCAGCTTCCTCATCTGAAAAGTGGGAATAACAGTACCTGTCTCACAGAGTTGCTAGTTTACAAAAGTTAAGTGATAAGAATAGTGCATGGCACACTCTAAATACTATATTGATGTTAACGATTATACTTATGCTATTACTGATATTATTATTATTGATCACTGTGAGCTTTTTTGAAACCCATTACTCCTTCAATATATCAGTCAAAATGGGTCAGGTTAGCATGCAGCAACAAAAAATCCTAAAATGTCAGTGTCCTCAAACAACAAAGATGTACTTCTCACTCACACTACTTGTCTATCTCAGGCGGGTACTGTCTTCTATGTCATCTTCAATAAGGGATACAGAATGACAGAGCCAAGGACACCTGGCATAAGGCTACTCACTGTGGCCAGGGGAGAAGGACATGGAAAATTATGTATTATCCTCCTTCAGGAATGATTCATGTTATTTCCAGTCACATTTGGTTAGCCAAAGTTATCTATCTATGCCTAACTTCAAAGTTCTATGGAAATACAGTACAACCACATTCCCAGAAGGACATGAATTAGGATACTGAAAGTAAAAGTATTGACCAGCACACTTAGCTTTCAAGATACTGCACACTAGAGGTTCTACCAACACATTTCTTACTTTTTCTTCTTGGTTTCCTTCATAGGTTCCTCTTTCTCCCCTTCTGCCTTAGTGATAATGATGCTACATGACTGAATCCTTGGCATAATTTTCTTCTCACTCTGCATACTTTCCTGAAGTGATCACATACATTCACATGGTTGTTCCAATATACTAATAATACCAAACTTTATGTCTATAGCTTATATCTGTTTCATGATCTTAAGATTTGTATATCCAACTGCTATTACACACCTATCCCTAGATAATCTACAATCTTTTAAAGCTTATCTCACCCAAAAATTAACCTTGCAGATTTATCCTATCTAAATTTCTTCCCATGTTTATATGATCTGTCCCAGTTTGTAGCATCATCACTCACCCATGTTATTTGGGTACTTACTACCTTGATCCTGTCCTCTCTGTCATTCTAACATTGGCTGTTTTTACTATTTCCTCAGTGTCTCTCTCCCTCTCCATCTTAATCCACTGCTCTGAAGGAGAACTTTACCACTCCTTGCCCAGACTATTTAAGGTATCTACTAACCAGTTTCCATAGTTCCAGTTTTGTTCCTTCCAAATATTCTTTACACTGTAACTAGAGTGCCATATATAAATTAAAAACTGACCACCTCATTTTCTTGCTTCTGTTGAAGAAAACCATTCCATTGCCTGTAACTGCTCACTTGGTTTTCTCTGCCTAGAATATTCTCCCTATCTTTCCTCCTCTTAACACCTCCAATTACCTTGACTACATTCTACTTACTGAAGAGTACAAAAATGAATGCTAATACTAATAATCAGGTGCTCCAACACACACACGCAAATGCACACACATATATATACACATATACATATATATACACATGTACACACACACACATACACATACATATATATATATATGATCTTGGAAAAGATCAATGAAATATATATATTAATTTTATTGACCTTTTCTCCAGATTATTCTTCCTTTCTCTCCACCTTCTTTTCCCTACTTCTATTCACTTTCCTTCTTTTCTCCATCATTCTCTCTTCTATCCTCATTTCTCCTCTGGTTTCTCAGCTGCTCCTCTCTAATTCAACTTTTCTCTTAAGTATCCATGTGCTATCCATTCATCCTTGCCTATCTTCTCATCTACCAAATTCTTTAAGGAAAAACATCAATAAAGAGCAAATATAAGGTAATGAAGGACTAGGATATGGGCAAGGACACCACATATTTCAGTTTCAGTGTACAAAATAACAAAAACTCAAATTTAAAACAGCCACAGAATCTTCACTGCAGGATCACATTTTTTCCATTCACTAATGTTAATTCGGTTACTTAAAATTGATTTCATTAATGTGTGAGGGAGCTTCAGGGCAACTGGCAGCACAGAAGCTAACAAAAACATAAAACAAGAACCATGAAAGCTTTTTAGTGTTGGGGCAAAGAATACTATGTAACTGGATATGTTTTTAAAGTCATTCTTTTTGAAGGCAAAATTATACATTATTTATATATATATGCATATATATGTATATATATATATATATATATATATATATATATATATATAAATGTATGTGTGTGTGTGTATAGGAATGATATTTATTTATTTTAAAGATTTATTTATTTTAGGGTAAGAACATGAGAGGGGGGAGAGGCAGAGAGAGAGGAAGAGACCGATGCAGAGTTCGATCTCACAACCCCGAGAGCCTGACCTGAGCCAAAACCAAGAGCTGGATGCTTAACCAACTGAGTCATCCAGGTGCCCCTGTATATAAATGATATTTAAAGAAACATTCTGGGGTGCTTCAGTGGCTTAGTTGGTTAAGCAGCTGCCTTTGGCTCAGGTCATAATCTCAGGGTCCTAGGATGGAGCTCTGTCTTGGGCTCCCTGCTCAGTGCGAAGTCTGCTTCTCTCTTTCCCTCTCCCTCTGCCCCTCACCCTGCTTGTGCATTTTCTCTCTCTCTCTCAAAGAAATAAAGTCTTCTAAAAATTTTTTAAAAAATAAAAGAAACATTCTTGGGTTATTTAGAAACCTTGCTTACATCAAACTCCTCAACATTCCCAGGCAATGGGGCATAAAATATGTGTTGCTGTAATTTTATATATATATGTTATATATAACGTTGTGTGCTTCAGAAAGTATCCATCATTATCTCATTTGATTCTCACAATCTGCATCATAGGGAACGTTTATTGCTGCAGTTAAACAGCTTATTCTGACTATCACAGGCTCTTCCTATGTATATAGCTGTGAGTCTTTGAATTTAAGATCCCTTGAATATGTATATGCTTATGCGTTAGTCTACATGTGTGTCTGAGTATGCATACATTTATACATCATGCATATATATCTCTGTGTCTGAGAATGCTCAGATGTTCAACTCTCTTATTTATTTGTATATCTGTAATATATATCTCTGCACATATGTTTAAAAGTATACACCTATATGTCCATTGCTAATCTGTAAAATTAACAGAACTTTCAATAGACAACCTACCACATGCTGTTTTCAAGCCCTACCCTGAGGATATTTTAGATGGGTGGTACCGCTCACTGACCTCATTGTGTACAGGAGGGTTCCGTTGTCCACCAGTCGGAGCAGCTTGTTAGGTGTGGTCATGTTATGGGCTACTGATTTCTTGCCATTGTGAAAGAAGGTGTCAGGGGTCCAGATCTTACTAGCCAGGAGATTGTTCAGTGGAAGGATCTTCATGGGTCCATCAAATTTCAATCTTTCATCATGCCATGTCTGTCGAAAAAATACATCAATGGTGTACTCCTAGGGACAAAAAAAAGAGAGAACCATGGACATAATTCTGATGAGGACCTATAGTGCCCTTAGCAAATATTTACCACTTTTCAATATTTCCTCTAATGCATAGAAGCAGCAATATGTTAATAGTACTTACTGGTAAGTATGGTAAATGATTATGATTGAAAAATAAAGCCATGGTGATCAATAAGTATGAAAATAACATATCTGACAAGATTTTATTTAGGAAGTTCACTGCCAACACTGCCCTGCAAGTCATACAAGCTGACCACAAGACTGCCTTATGAAAAGGCAAGAGCTCTGTTCTCTCTCTCTTTTTTTTAAAGATTTTATTTATTTATTTGAGAGAGAGAGAAAGTGAGAGAGAGCATGAGAGGAGAGAAGGTCAGAGGGAAAAGCAGACTCCTCACGGAGCTGGGAGCCCGATGTGGGACTCGATCCCGGAACTCCAGGATCATGACCTGAGCCAAAGGCAGTTGCTTAACCAACTGAGCCACCCAGGCACCCAAGAGCTCTGTTCTCTATGCAGTAGCATCTCTAATAAGAACAAACTCCTTACCTTGTCTCTTCTACTAAATGACCCAATACGAACATTAAAGGCCAATATAACAGTCATCAGAAAATCAAAACCTTAAGTTTCAAAACACATTTCAGTTGAGTCTCACAAAAATAATATAACTGATGAGTTTATATTTTATTATCTTTGATAAATAAGGAACTCTTACCTATAAATAAAAACAAACAGATAAATGGATAAATGGCATAACTGAAAATTCATAAAATAGATAAAAATGCTAATAAACATGCAAAAATTTTTTCAAAATTGCCGTTAATCTATATATAATTTAAAATAACAATAAATGTTTCAGATTTTGGTAACAGCTGACTAAATTGTTTAGCTATACCTTCTTGTAGCTATTAATTATAAAATTAAAACAGAGAGAGAGGGGGGGAGAAGGGAGAAGAACCTATTTGAAAGCAATGGGGTACAATTCTAAGCAGACAAAAACTTGAAGAAAATTTACCCTTAAAAGATGGTAGCAGCAATGTGTGTCCCCCAAACTTAGAATTCCTGTGGCAGATACCACACAGCTTTACTGGCTCACAGTGGAAAATAATCTGGAAATTTAGGGGTGGTACTCCTGGAAGCAAGACAGCCACAGAAGGGATGGGACCCCAAATCTGCATTTATATTTTGGTTGACCATTACACTATACACACATGAGTAAGACTTCAGGACTCTGTTAAAAAAAAGTGCAGGCTGGGGCGCCTGGGTGGCTCAGTGGGTTAAAGCCTCTGCCTTTGGCTCCGGTCATGATTTCAGGGTCCTGGGATCGAGCCCCGCATCAGGCTCTCTGCTCAGCAGGGAGCCTACTTCCCCCTCTCTCCCTGCCTGCTTGTGATCTCTCTCTGTCAAATAAATAAAATCTTTTTAAAAAAAAGTGCAGGGTGTGGTGCATGAACAATCAATCTTGTAACACTGAAAAATTAAAATAAACATATTTGGGGAGAAAAAAATAAAAAATAAAAAAGCAAAAAAAAAAAAAAAAAAGAAAAGAAAGTGCAGGCAGAAACCAGAGGGAAGTCTTCCACTAAATGACAGATGACAACACTGTGCTGAGTGATGTTTGTAAGCTCGGCATAAATCAGCAAATGCACTGGCTTCATATGTCAGAGGGTAGATCCCAAGGCTAGTCAGAGAGCTGAAAATTCAGGATAAAGCCCTGGAAGCAAGAGAACAACTGAGAGGGTGAGTCCCCAAATCTGAGAGCAAGCCTTACCCAAATCTCTCCCCGCCAAGCTACACAAGGCGTGGGGGACACTTTTAGGTATCCAGATAAAATAAAGCAGCAGCCTAAAACCCTGTGGCTTAAAATACCTCAATGACTTTTATCATACGTAAGTTTCAATATCCTTCTCTTACCTGGAACGCACTTCGTAAACTGACCCTTATCTTCTTCTTTGAGCTCTTCTTCAACTACTCTTCCCTCTACAGATTAGCCAATCTGGCTTTTCTCTTTCTCTAGCAGACCAAGCACAGTTCTGACTGGGATTAGAATACTATATAAGTATCATGTAAACTGGGACATATTTGAGAGTTAGAAGAGTTTTTATCAAAAATTACAACGGGACAATTGGTATAAACCAGGACTGCAAGACCGTCAATGACTCCAACTTCAACAAAAAGGAGAACTGGATAAAATGAACTAGATAAAACCATTCTACAACATGAAAATTCAAAAAGGAAACTTGTCTATCCAAGCATGGATTCTGAATGGAGAGGGGTTTAAGGGAAGCACTTCTACTGAGATTTAGCAACCTTAAATCTAATCTTACATGGGACTGATGTCTAAATATACAATATCTTCCTGGTTTTGAGTTTACAAGCTGAGAAATTAACACAGGAATTTGCCTCAATGTGGGGATACCTCTATATTGACTTGCAAAAGCCAGTGCAAAAACACTCTGGAAAGACGTGACTTCACATGACAGAATAATCAAATATATACTGTAAAGGAAGTATAATCAAAATGGTAAAGGTATCAAAGGAGGTATTAAGAACATTGAAAATAACAACTCGGTGGATATATTACATACAAGATTACACATCAATGAAGAGAGATTAGTAAACTAGAAATTCATATGAAGAAAAATTGTTCAGTGCACATTTCAGACAGATAAATGATGAAAAGAACACACATGAAAGAGAGGTATAGTACCAGGAGGATAAAAGAAAAACATTCAGCATAATCTAATAAAATTCTACAGTTAGAGAGTAGAGTAAATGGGGGAGAAACAATATTTAAAGTACTAATAGATGACAGTTTCTTTTAATTGTTGAAATATCTGTATCCCCAGATTTGAGAACCATAATGAGTTGCAATCTCAATATAATAAAATAGACCCAAGCCAACACATAGTGGATTTGAAGAATACCAAAGAGGAGATCTTAAAAACAGCAAAATAGAAAAGGTGTATTACCCACAAAGAAATAACAATTTCACTGATAAAAGACTTTGTGAAAACAGTAACAGAAGCCAAAAGAATTCTATAGACAACTAGATTATCATTTAAGAGCAAGGTCAAATATAGATAGTTTTAGATTAACAAAATAAGATAGTTTCAAGGCTGTGTCAATCACAGCATTCGGGTCTTATAGAGAAGTATTCTTCCGAATAAATTTCAAAGAAACATTCATTGAATATTCTATCATAAACAGTAATTCCCCTTTCCCTTGTGTTATTTTTCTTCATGTATTATTTTGTCAGATACCACTGACAAAATGTATTTTTATTTGATTACTATTTCTTTCATTCCACAAACCTGGAGGCCTCCTGAAACCAGAGACTTTGTTTTATTTGCTGCTATATCTCTAGTACCTGGTATACAGTAGCTGCTCCATAAATATTTTTTTAAATTTTATTTTAATGCCACTACAGTTAACATACTATATTATTTAGTTTCTGGTATACAATACAGTGATTCAACAATTCCATATATCACTCAGTGCTTATCATGAGAAGTGCACTCAACCCCCATCCCCTATTTCACCAATTCCCCACCTACCTCCCCTCAGGTAAACACCAGTTTCTTCTCTAGAGTTAAGAGCCTGTTTCTTGGTTTGCCTCTCTCTCTTTTTTCCCCTTTCTCCTTTGTTTTGTTTCTTAAATTCCACATATGTGCGAGATCATGTGGTATTTGTCTTTCTCTGACTGACTTATTTTGCTTAGCAGTATTCTCTCTAGCTCCATTCGTGCCTTTGCAAAAGACAAGAGCTCATTCTTTTGTATGGGTGAATAATCTTCCATTGTGTATATATAACACATCTTCTTTATCTCTTCATCTATCAGTGAATACTTAAGCTTCTTCCATAATTTGGCTACTGTAAATAATGCTGCCATAAACATAAGCATGCATGTATCACTTCAAATTAATATCTTTGCATGGGGGGGAGGGTAAAAACCCAGTAGTGGTGATTACCTGATTGTAGCATAGTTCTATTTTTAACTTTTTGAGGAATTTCCATACTGTTTTCCATAGTGGCTTCACCAATTTGCATTCTGACCAACAGTGCAAGAGGGTTCCTTTTTCTCCATTTCCTCGCCAACACTTGTTGTTTCTTATATTTTTAATTATAGCCATACTGAGAGGTGTGAAGTGATACCTCACTATAGTTTTGATTTGCATCTCCCTGATGGTAAGTGGGAATGAACATCTTTTCATGTGTCTTTTGGCCATCTGGATGTCTTCCTTCGAGAAATGTCTGTTCATGTCTTTGGCGCATGTATTAACTGGATTATTTGTTTTTTGGGGGGTGTTGAGTTGTATCAGTTCTTTTTTGTGTATGTCCCCTTTTTATTTGTTTTTATTTATTTATTTTTATTTTTTTATGTTCAGTTAGCCAGCTTATTAGCTTTTAATGTAGTGTTCACAGATTCATTAGTTGCATATAACACCCAGTGCTCATCACATGTGTCTTTTTAATACCCTTAATACCCATTACTCTGTTGTATCAGTTCTTTATATATTTTGAATATATTTTGAATACTAACCCTTTATTGGATATGTCATTTGTGAATACCTTCTCCCATTCAGTAGATTGCCTTTTACTTTTGTTTGTTTCCTCTGCTGCGCAGAAAGTTTGTATTTTGATGCAGTCCTAATAGTTTATTTTTGCTTTCCTTTCCCTTGACTCAGGAGACGTATCTAGAAAAATGTTGCTATGGCTGATATCAGAGACATTACTGCCTGAATTCTCTCCTATGATTTTTATGGCTTCATGTCTCAGAGTCAGGTTAATCTGTTTTGAATTTGTTTTTGTGTGTGATATAAGAACAGTGTTCCAGTTTCATTCTTTTGCATGTTGCTGTCGAGTTTTCTCAATACCATTTGTTGAAGAGACTGTCTTTTCCCATTGGATATTCTTGCCTCCTTTGCTGATTAGTTGACCATATAATTGTGGGTTTATTTATAAATAAACACAAATAAATAATTTTTATTTATAAATAAACCCACAATTTATTGGTTTTCTACTCTGTTCTATTGATCTATGTGTCTATTTATGTGCCATTACCATACTGTTTTGATTACTACAGGTTCATACTGTAACTTAAAATCTGTAATTGTGGTACCTTCTATTTTGCTTCTCTTTTTCAAAATTGCTTTGGAAATTAGTGTCTTTGTGGCTCCATATAAATGTTAGGATTGTTTGTTCTAGTTCTGTGAAAAATGCTGTTAATAGTTTGATAGGGATTGCATTAAGTGTATAGTTTGCTTTGGGTCATATAGACATTTTAACAATATCTGTTCTTCCAATCTATGAGCATGGAATGTCTTTCCATTTCTTTGTGTTGTCTTCAATTTCTTGCATCAATGTTTTATAGTTTTCAGTGTATATGCCTTTCACCCTTTGTTCAGGTTTATTCCTAGGTGTCTTATTATTTTTGGTGCAGTTGTAAATAGGATTGTTTTCTTAGTGTTGCTTTCTGCTGTTTCATTGTTAATGTATAGAAATGTAATTGAAATGTAAATGATTTCTGCACATTTATTTGTATCCTGTGGCTTTACTGAAATCATTAATCAGTTCTAATAGGTTTTTGGTGGAATCGTTAGCGTTATCTACATATAGTATCATGTCATCTGCAAACAATGAAAGTTTTACTTCTTTCTTACTGATTTGGATGCCTTTTATTTCTTTTTGTTGTCTAACTGCTATGGCTAGGGCTCCCAGTACTATGTTGAATAAAAGTGGTGAGAGTGGACATCCTTGCCTTATTCCTGACCTTAGGGGAAATGCTCTCGGTATTTTCCCATTGAGCATGATGTTGGCTGTGGGTTTTTCACATGTGGCTTTTATTACGTTGAGGTACGTTCCCTCCAAATCTACTTTGTTGAGGGCTTTTATCCTGAATGAATGTTGTATTTTGTGAAATGCTTTTTCTACATCTGTTGAAATCATCATGAGGTTTTTACCTTTCTTTTATTGACATGATGTATCACATTAATTGATTTGTGAATACTGAGTCACCCTGCATGCTGGGAATAAATCCCACTCGATTGTGATTAATGATTTTTTTTTTTAAATATGTTGTTGGAATCTGGTTGCTAATAATATATTTAGGAATTTTGCATTCATGTTCATGAGAGCTATTGGCCTGAAGTTCTCTTCATTTGTGGTGTCTGTCTTTATCTGGTTTCAGTATCAGGGTGATACTGGCCTCACAGAATGAATTTGGAAGCCTTCCTTCTATTCTTTGGAAATGTTTAAGAAGAATAGGTATTAACTCTTATTTAAATGTTTCATAGAACTTCCCTCTGAAGCCATCTAATCCTGGACTTTTGTTTTACAATTGTTTGTATTTCTGAGGTGTTGATTATTTCTCCTCCTTCATTTCTTAATTTGAGTACTTCTCTCTCCCTCCCGCTCTCTCTCTCTCTCTCTCTTTGATGAATCTGGCTAGAGGTTTATCAATTTTATTTATCTTTTCAAAGAACAAGTTCCTGGTTTCACTGATCTGTTCCATTCCTTTTCTAATTTCTATATTGTTTATTTCTACTCTAATATTTTTTATTTCACTCCATCTGCTGGTTTTTGGTTTGGTTTGTTGCTCTTTGTCTAGCTCCTTTGAGTGTAATGTTAGGTTGCTTATTTGAGATGTTTCTTGCTTCTTGAGGTAGGCCTGTATTTCTATAAACTTCCTTCTTAGGACTGTTTTTGCTGTATCGCAAATGTTTTGGACTGATGTGTTTTCATTTTCATTTCATTTTACATTTCCATGTACTTTTAAATTTCTTCTTTGATTTCTTGTTTGGCCCATTCACTGTTTAGTAGCATGTTATTTAACCTCCATGAATTTGTGCTTTTTTCCAGATTTTTTTCTTGTGGTTAATTTCCAGTTTCATAGCATTATTGTCAGAAAACATGCATGGTATTACTTTGATCTTTTTGAAATTGTTGTGACTTGTTTTATGGCCTACAATGTGATCTATTCTGGAGAATGTTCTACATGCACTTGAAAAGAATATGTATTCTGCTGTTTTAGGATAGAATGTTCTGAATATATCTGTTAAATCCATCTAGTCTGGTGTGTCATACAAAGCCACTCTTTCCTTGTTGATTTTCTGTTTAGATGATCTGTCTATTGATGTAAGTATGTCAAGAGTTCCTTGACTCATTTTTACAGATATACTTATTTTTACAGCTTTTGTGTTTCCTACTTTTCTTACTCCTATTTATGGTCTTTCTTTTCCTGTCAAAAAGTCCCCCTTGGTATTTCTTGTCAATGTGGCTTAGTTGTCATGAACTCCTTTAGTTTTTTGTTTGTCTGAGAAACTCTGAGTTTGTTTGAGTTCCCTAAATCCATTCTCATTATGCAGTATCTGTCTCTCATCTATTCAGCTTGATTGCTTTCCACTGTTCTATCCTCCAGGTCACTGATATGATCCTCTGCTTCCTGTAGCCTACCCTGTGTTCCATCTATTGTATTTTTAATTGTTTATAGAGTTCTTCATCTCTGATACGTTATTTTTTTATTTCTTTGTTAAGGGTCTCACTGATGTCCTCTACTCTTTTCTCAAGTCCAATGAGTATCTTTATGATCATTGCTTTAAATTCTCTATCAAGCATATTACTTATTTCAGTTTCACTTAGATATTCTGTTGTGATTTTCTTATGTTCTTTCATTTGGAACAAATTCCTCTATTTCTTCATTTTGTCTATCTCTCTGTGTCTCTTTCTGTGTGTTAGGAAAGTCAGCTACATCCTTTGCTCTTGAAAGTAGTGGCTTTATGAAGAAGAGTTTCCATAGTGCCCTGCAGTGTAGTGTCCCCCTGTTCATCAGAACCTGGCACTTCAGGGAAGCCTACTATGTGTGTTGCTTGCATCCTGCTATTGTGTCTGTGTAGCTTTCCTTTTCAGTACAGACTTCTGCACTGACTTTCTGCCTGTTGTGGGTTGTGCTTGAACTCCTGTGGTGTGAGACCCAGATAGACTAGGTCTGAGGGAGAGCATAGACCATAGGAGGGCTCGGGGTGGAGTGTTGGTGTTAGCAAAATTTGCACTGAGCTGCTAGTCCTAGGCTGATCCCTCAAATCACAGCAATAGGCAGGGGTGAGGCATGCAGCAGTGGAGGTAGTGAGGGGTACAAAGTATCTGTGCATGCAGCTGCTGGTCAAGGCACACACATGGCATTAACAAAATTTACACTGAGCCACTGGTCATAGGCAGGATCCCTAAGCATGGTGCACATGGTGCAGCACAGATCTCCTTCCAGTTGTGCAAGCTGTCACTTCTAAGTTGCTTTTCCTCAGTCTGTTGTCTCTTTAAGGGCAGGGACCTTGCTATCAGTTACCCTCCCAGCTTACCCAATGCTGAGTCAGCTGACTTTTAAAACTCCACACTCCAAGTCCTGCCAGTTATACAAACTCATGGAATTCAGTCCCTCTGGTTTTCAAGGCCAGATGCTACAGGGATTCATTTTCCCTGTGTGGGCTCCCTTGTGCTTTCTCCTCTCCATGACCACAGTTCCATCCCTTCTGTGGGCAGCTCCCCACTACTGGTTCTGCCCTTCCTAACCTCTCTGATGCACTTCTTTGCATTTAGTGGTGGAGTTTGTTCTGCCAGTCTTTGGAGCACTGTCTCGTTTATTGACTCAGATGTGTCCTCTATTTGTAAATACGGGAATGGGCAAGCTTGGGGTCATCCTACTCCACCATCTTGCTCTCCTCCACCAAAGAGCTTCAGAAAACATAAAATATAAATATTTTTGAAAAAGAAATTATTGAATAAATCCTCATGAAAGGGACTACTAAAATAAGTTCTTTATGTAGTTGAAAATTAAAAAAGCAGGAAGATAGAAGAAGGAATAGTGAGCACAACTATTAACCAATATATGATTAAACGAAAAAAATAATGGCTTTCTACCAATAATAATAAGGACTATAAAAACTAGGTGGAATAAATAACTAGAGTAAACCTAATGGAAGGAGGGAGTAGGGATATGTGGGTTAATGCATTGTTGTATTACTTGGGAGTAGAGTGGAGATATTAAACTTTAGGTCAAGTATGTATGTTAATATTTAAAGTAACCACTAAAAAATATACTGGACATAAAACATAAAACTTATAAAACATTAGAGAAAAACAATTTGGAATATAGAAAATGCTTCAATCTATAGAAGACAAGTAAAAATAAAGCATGGAAAAACATGAGAAAAAGAACATATGAGATAGTAGAAACAAACAATATATTCTAAGGATAAATAGTGTAGCCACATGCTATGTATATTCTTGTATACATATACAAGAATATGTATATTCTTTAGGCATAAGACTCATGCCTAAAGAAACATAAAAACCCAGGTTAAAAGTAAAGCAATAAAACATATATATGGGCGAATACTATCAAAATAATGTGGTAAAACTACAAAGTACAGACAGAGTGGACTGTAAGACAAACATTTTTCTTTGGGATAAAATGTCACTACATTAAAAAATAAAGTATATTCAAAGGAAAAATACCAATTCTAAATTTTTATGTATGAGATAACATGAACTCAAAATACATAAGGCAAATTTGAATTACAAGGAGAATGTAACGAACCCATCGATTCTCAATAAATGAAAGAACAATCAGAACAACAATTTGTATGATTAAAATAAGCAAACAACCCAAATGACAAGAGGAACTAAAAGATAGATATATAGATCTCTATATAGATAGATATGTGTGTGTGTATATATATATATTTATATATATATACATACACTTAAGCACCTAACACTTAGTAAAACACATTTTTTACAAAAAATAAGTGATCGTGTGCTAAGTCATAAAGCAAATCTCAAGACACAGAAATATTTCATATCCTTCAAACCATCTTTTTCAATATGAGGCATTAAATTAGAAATTTATAACAAAGTTTTACACGTAAAAATTAAAAACCCCACTATAAAAATTTCCAGAAGTAAAGAAAAACTATTATGGGTATTAGGACTGAACAACAGCGAAAGTGCTTATAGAATATGAAATCTTGTAGTGGGACACTCAAGTGGTACTTGGAATGAAATTGATAGCTATAAAGAAGCCTTAAAGTTAGCCTTAAAAAACAATAAAAGCTTAAACTAATCAATCTTAAGAAAACAGAAGGACCACACAGTACCCCTGAGTAAAGTAAAGAAAAACATAATTGACGCCTGTGGGGAAGGCAGGGGTGCAGAAGTGGCAGGAGCATCTCTGGTCTCTGCCTCTGTTTCCCACTGTCCTTCCACCTCCAACCATCCATGGGTATCCTGGAGCCACCCTGCTGCCCCCACCCCCCCGCCACTGCTCACGATGTCTGTGTTAGTCCCCACACTGTATGCTCCTCCACCTGGGCCATAGATGGTGGGGATCTGATGAGCTTCTAATAAAAAAGGAAGTAAGTATAGATGGATGGGAAGGAAAGAAGGAAGGAAGGACAAAATAAAAAAAATGATCCAAACAAATGCAAAAATTGGTGAGACAGAAAACAAAAAATAAAAAATACATATGATGAACAAAACCCAAAACAGATTACTTCGACAACACTAACAATATAGAAAACTCCTGATAAGCTTAATAAAGAAAAAGAGACAAAATGGGGAGAATAATTGGGGATAGGGGTAGGAATACGGATTAAATAAGATTGGCCACAAAAATGTTAATTTTTGAACTGGGTGATTTGTACTTAAGGTTCCATTAAACTGGAACCTCAAGTGTGTGTGTGTGTGTGTGTGTGTGTGTGTGTGTGTGTGTGTGTTATAATCACTATCATCTTGTAAAGAATAGATTATAGGGTGACAAGAGTAGTGACAGGGAAATCAGTTAGGGGCTTTTTAAAGTTGGATATGCTAGAGGCAATGGTGGCCTAAACCAAAGCACTAGCAGTTGAGGTTATGAGAAGTGGTTTAAATTAGGAACTCCTTGAACGCAGATGCAAAGAATCCTGAATAAAATAATAGTTAAACAAACCATGTATTTAAAAATCATTATCAAGTCTGACTTTTTTCAAGGAATGTAAAAGATGATCTAACATTAGAGAAACCTATTAATGTAATTAACTTCATTAATAGATTAAAGGAGAAAAATCATGCAATCATCTTAATAGGAGACAATAGAGAAGTTGCAAAACTTCAAATACATTTATAAATACACACATACACACCTTAGAAAACTAGTAATAAAATGTAGAGTAGATCTATCTATATTTATTACTGTTCACTGTCATTTGTTTGGCCTTTCTAGAAAATCTTGTAGAAATTCCCATATTATGAGTTCTGCCTTCGTAAATTAGGAATCAAAACTTAAATTACCAGTGTTTTGGAGCTAGAATCAGACTAGTGACTAAGAAGCACCAATCACACAAACATGCACGCACACACATACACATGCATGCACACACACATCCCACAGGAAACTTCAGTTCAGAAGTGTCAACATGAGGAAACAGGATCTGCATGGAGTTTCTGCTTTTACTGTGGTGGTTGTAGTGCAGGTGGTAGCAAAGCTACCTTGTTTTTAGTGGCCATACTGGCCACTAAACACATAAAAGAGTACTTAACCTCAAAGATAATCATGAAAATGCCACTAATATCAATTAGACACCATTTCATGCTCACTAGAATGGCAAGAAAAATAGCGTAATAATAGAAAGTTAGCCAAAGTGTGCAGAAATGGGCCTTTCATACACTGCCAGTGGGATTATAAATTGTTACAACCCATTAAGAGTGTACTTTGGTCCTATCTGAAAAAAGTTAAAAATATACAACTGTCACAAGTAAAAAAATTTATTTGTAGGTACATACCCTACAGAAACTCAAACATGTTCTCAAGAAGATGTGTACAAGAATATTTATTGCTGGGGCACCTGGGTGGCTCAGTGGGTTAAAGCCTCTGCCTTTGGCTCAGGTCATGATCTCAGGGTCCTGGGATCAAGCCCCGCATCAGGCTCTCTGCTCAGCAGGGAGCCTGCTTCCCCCTCTCTCTCTGCCTGCCTCTCTGCCTCCTTGTGATCTCTCTCTCTCTCTGTCAAATAAATAAATAAAATCTTTAAAAAAATGTTTATTGTTGTCAGTGTTTTTAATAGCAAAAAATTTAGAAAGAACCTAAATGCACATTGGCAAGAAAATTGGACAAATGTATAAATAAAAAATATGTATACACTGTAATACTCTATAGCAGTTAAAATAAATGAATTAGAGTTAAATGTATCAAAAATAATAGCTTCTGATACATGGTTGAAAAAATAAATTGTAAAATAATATACAAGCTATGATCCATTTTATAGTTTGAAATATATTTATAGTTTGAAAACATGAGAACCACTATGTGTTATTTATTGTAATACTTGCTATTGCATGTGATATATACATCTTTAGTTATAAGTCTAGAACATGTGTATAACTGACCAAAAAAAGCAAATTCATTGTTTTAATTATCTAACTGGGGAGAGAGAAAAATGGGATCAGGATAAGTTACACAGGTACACAGGGGACCTCATCTGTACCACCAAAGATTTTTTATTATGAGAAAAAATATGGAAAAATTTTTAAGATTTAAAAGAGCTGGGTGATGGG
>CM052801.1:100627156-100706767 GCA_028533885.1 Nasua narica
CCCCCCCCCCCCCCCAGCAGGCTCTCCACTGAGCAAAGAGCCCAATGCGGGGCTCGATCCCAAGACCCTGAGATCATGACCCGAGCCAAAGGCAGAGGCTTAACCCACTGAGCCACTCAGGCGCCCCAATAAAATAGAATTAAAAAAATGTGAGAAATTGTTAAATCCAAAGTAAAAATACCATGTGTTATATAAAAATGAAGTGCCAAATAATAATATAAAACTTCTGGAACTGTAAAGTATAATAATGTAATATATTTAATGAAAGTCTTAAAACATAATTTGATAAGAATTCACCAGAAAGCAGCAATGAAACACAAAATTTAACGTTTAAAGCAGATAAGAAAATGATATGAATAATATAAATGACCCAGCATATACTTTTGGGCATTTCTGTAAATGCATATGATAGTATTTTTGACAAAACATTTATTAATTTTTAAGTGAATATTATTTTTTCCCCAAATATGTTTATTTTATTTTTTCAGTGTTATATGATTAATTGTTCATGTACCACACCCAGTGCTCCATGCAATATGTGCCCTCCTCAATACCCACCAACAGGCTCGCCCAACCCCCTACCCCCTCCCCTCCAAAACCCTATACAAAATCTTTTTTTAATTCAGAAAAACTATATATGAGATACAGTATTCAAAGGTGATGCAAAGAATGCAGAAAAATAAAAGGAATAATTTATTTAAAAAAAGAATTTTGGGGGGAAATCACATAGTGATTATCTGCTCCATAAGTATACCATGACCTTTGGCCCAAAGCAATCAATTTTGACATGACCATTCTAACAATGGAATAAATTCCTTCTTTGCAAATTGAATCCTTGTATACTCTCAAAAAATGGCA
This sequence comes from Nasua narica, assembly GCA_028533885.1. Lineage (NCBI taxonomy): Eukaryota > Metazoa > Chordata > Mammalia > Carnivora > Procyonidae > Nasua > Nasua narica. The sequence goes on from CM052801.1 coordinate 100,628,015, forward strand.
GCCTCCAAATTGACAAATAAATTTCACTGTTTTGTGAGACATTTAAATAACATATCCCAGATAAGAAGCCTAAATCTGCCTCCTGGGAAAAGGCACTACACTAGCAAAGATGACTTATAGCACTTGGGGAAGAATTTCTGGTTTAGTGTTAGACCCCGAATGTCTTCAGTTCTCTAACACTGTGCAATGTATCAAAGCAGGCTCCTAGAGTGGGACTACAAGTCTGATTTAATGTTAGCAGGTTCTAGGGCCAAGGTACTTGACAACTGCATTACAGTGAAGGCATTATCATCGCCTCATAGGCAGACCACTCCCCCCCCCCATTTTGACCATACAGCTCTCCCTTTGCTCTTTGCTTTCTTACCATCATTCTGAATTTTGAAGAATTATAATCCACCTGCCCCTTTCAGTTGCATTTAGTCCTTGAAATAGTCTTATTAGCATTGTTTATGTGGCCTGCCTGTCTATTTCACATAAAGGTAGCCCAGGAGATTCCTGGTCATGGACTCCTAGGTGAAACCCCATAGACATGGACTCCTAACTCTATTGCATCTGGTCATACAGTATCCTATAGAATAAGAGGAAACTGACAGTCTACGAGGCTTTCAAAACAGACGAAGGCTCCCCCTCATTCTGTGCCTCAGACTACCGGTAAGTGCAGGCTTGAAATGAACATAGCCACTTTTCCCAGTGCTGGGCAGGAAACAGGTACCATAATTTCAAGCCCACTGCCACCAGGAAAGAGGTCCTTGTGCTACTTTCTTTTTAACGAACACCATTTTTTTCCGTTATGGTCTTTGGATACTCTGGTAGTTTTGCATGATTCTCGCAAAGAGTAGTCGGACTAAAATGTATGCCATCTGTTAAAAAGAACCATGATTATATCTTTTATAAATTCATATTCATAGCCTCTATTTTCTATTTTTTTCCTTAGGCTATATGATTCGTTCTCTTATTGTATTACTACTTGCCTTATAACCTGGCTGTCCACTGTATACCCTAGGAAGTTTCTCTGTTGACAAGAAGCAGCTGACACCTGTTACCTAGCAGGTATCCAAACAGCTAAAATATCCCTGGGAAGAGAGTGAAGTTGACAATACCCAGAATTGGTATTTTAAGTTTCCCAGTTGTTCTTGTTTTGACTCTAGTAACATTATCCTCTTTGTCTTCTTTATTTTCTCACTAGCTTTATCAGTACATTCAGATAGATATTCATTAAATACATAATTCAGGACCCCAGGTCCCTGGGCCTGTGGCATGTCAAAACCTGGGGCCTTTGGTTAAGAGTTAGAAGTTTTTTCAGAAGCTGTTTCAGACCAGGAGAGCACCCAAATTTTCTCAACTGTTAGCTTTCTTTTTTTCCAGCTTTACTGAGGTATGATTGTCAACTAAAAATTGTACACATTTAGGTCATACAATGTGATTTGTAAAGGTGTATAATCTGATAATTTAATATATATATATAAACTGTGAAATGATTACCACAAATTAACACCTCTATCACCTCATATAGTCACGTGTGTGTGTGTGTGTGTGTGTGTTAAGAACACTTAAGATCTACTCTCTTAGAGAATATCAATTGTCACCTTTCTACCTTTCTCTCCAATCACTGATCATATGCATAGCATTCCATTTCTAAGCCAGTATCCCACTTTCTCTGCATTCTGATTCAAAGGCTCTTGAGAGACCAGGGAAAATTTCCACTTGCCAAGAGTCATTGCTCACTGGTGAGGAATAGACATAACCAATTTGAGAGAGAAGTGGCAATGAAACTGCATTTTCACTAATTTTTTTGCAACCTTCCCTTCATTGTTACCTACTCCATTTTTCCATACATGGATTGAGAAAATGGTGTAAATTCTTCTAAAAACAGAAAGTCATAGAAGGTCATATGGACTTAGATAATTCAAACTGGCTCGTTCTGTCTCCTGGGAGAGCATGGGTGTAGGATGATGATTGGTATTACTGCTGAGGAGCACCATGTGTTTTTTTGACCATCAAACTTTGTTCGTTACAAATGGTTAACACAAGACTTTCACTTGTGATGCCTATAAAATTGTCATTGTAATCAGTTTCCAGTTTCTATCTGTAATCTTTGATAAATTTTCTTTCTCTGACTTTTCTCTCAGAAACATCTACTACTGTTTGCTTTCATCTTTCTGCCTAATTCCCTATTGTCATAGCCCTTTATATTCATAAATGGCAAAGCCATCCAAACTAGTGGCCCAATTGACTCACTAGTCTTGCTATTCCACAGTATCGCCTAAAGAAAGCTACTTTGCTCTTTATCTGCATGGCTTCCTACTAATGTTTCATATCATTTCAATAAACACTTAACAAAGGACCTGTATCAGGTCTTATGCTGGTGCTAGGGATACAGAAATGTACCGGACATGTTCTCTACCTTTGAAGGACCTTCAGTCAAGTGGAGGAGCACAGGTAAAATTTCCCCCTCAAATTTAATTTGTGCCATCTCATTTATTCTTGCATTTAACAAATAATTGAAAGTCTAGCATGTGTCCAACATTGACAAGGTGTTGGTGATACGAAGATTAACAAAACAGATACGGCCCCTTATGGAGCTTTTTGTCAAACTCAGGATCTATGTCTGTGGAGGTCAGTGTTTGCGAAACGAGTACAATGGCTGCAAACGGTTATGGGTGATACTGGTTCCATGCTCAAAATGGCACCACAGTTTTTCCTCTTCATGAACAAGAAACTTGTCCCTATTTCTTTAAGAAAGTATTCTGGACCAAAATTCCATTTGGCTGGAAGTGATTCAAGAACCCAGCCAGCTCTAATTTTCATCTACTCACCCAAGCAGTCTGCAGTCTCAGGAGAGCCGGGGTTACTGCTTCGCTAGTTGCTACAGTCAGGCAACTTTCTGATGTTTCACCTAAAAAGTCATCCCTGACCCCGCGTCAATTGTCACAGTATACTAAGTCGTACAGGAAGAAGAACTTTTTAAAAACACCATTAATGTGTTTCCCAACCAGAGTGATCATAGCTATTCTACCTTGTAACAAGATGGAAGCGCAGCTAAAAATAACCTGAAATTTATTTGATCAAAGTCTGCCCTCCATATCAGGAAAGCCATTCTGTTGTTTCTACTTAATCATGGAGGAGAGAAACAAGCAAGTAGAATATGAAACTTCAAGAGATAGAAAATCTGAATGGTTTGAAATGTTTCCAGGGCCTCTGCATACCCACGTGTGCCTACTTGGGTGGGGAAGGAGCAGGGAGAGGAGCTGGTTTGGGTAGGGGCTACATGTGTGTTTCCGTAGTATTCCTGGATTTAGGGATCTGTTTGCACATGTGTGTTCACTTCACGAACATAGCATGTGGACTATTTTTATTAAGTATGTATTTTCTTGTGTGCATGTATATTTTTTCTGAATTTATGTGTGGATGTTGGTGCATGAGTGAGAGTAAGTGAGAGTGTATGAATATAAATGTGTGTGTTCAAAGAGTAGCTTCAGTCACTTTCTTGTAAAAATCCTAATTCATCACTGGTTCCCAGCAATACAAAGAGAGAGCTGCATATCCCTGGTGAATCTGGTTATAATCTCCAGTGGCCTATAAGCCTCTGAATATAGGGAACCCTAGAGCCCCTTAATGCAGAGTTGGGCTTCTAAGGAGTACTGTTGAATGACCAACTGACAATAGTTTTTTGGTTTTGTTTTTTTTTTTAATAGATTTTACTTATTTATTTGAGAGAGAGAGAGAGAATGAGAGGGGAGAAGGTCAGAGGGAGAAGCAGACTCTCTGTGGAGCAGGACTCAATCTCAGGACTGCGGGATCATGACCTGAGCCGAAGGCTGTCGCTTAACCAACTGAGCCACCTAGGTACCCTAACTGACAGTAGTTTCAACACATGCATGGATCTAAAGCTGTGGGCATTAGTCAACAGGTTGAGAGGGAATAATCTAGACATACAGGCTTTCCTGATGCCCTGTCAGAGACCCGTCTCCTCCACTCCTCATACATCAAACATGCCCCTTACTAAGCTCTCCCTATGTGTCAAGTATTCTATTAAATGCCAGAGAAGCCATGAAGACTTTGTACTTTCCCCTAAGGAATATACAGGGAGTCTGTTACATCTCTGTATCCTCTTTGTTCCACACTTGAAAAACAAAGTTCAGGCCTGGCCTCACAACCACTCATGACTCCCTCTGCTGAAAACTAGCCGACTTCTCCAACTAACTCATAGACCTTGCCTGATTGAAAGGAGAGCCATGGAAAGTCAACATACCTAAACCAACTCTTAGCCTCCAGTCTTTTCCCCTTTGTAGTCCGTCCTGTACAGACTGCTAGGTCATTCTAAATCATTCTAAAACAACACTTGTATATTTTACTGCCCTATTCAAATCCACTCAATCATTCTATATTACCTACAGGCAAATTCTATCACACCCTATACAACTATTTATATTTACCCAACAGATCTAAAGAAGACTTGTCCCCTGCTAAGTAGTAGTCCTACTGAAGATACACAGAAAAAAATCTAAGTAGTGATCATGGACATTTCATAGTTTTTGGACATTTCATATTTTTTAAACATTTTTTTCTGATTTTAAGATTTTTATTTTCCATACTCATTCAACAAAAATTCCTTGAGCATCTACTAACTGCCAGGCATATTGAGTATATAATAGCTTCTTTGTTTCCTTACATGATAATTATTCAATCAAATATCTGATACATAGTAGGTATTAATCAGGTGGTCCATTAGGATGGGGTCTCCTGTCTCAACACTCTGCTACATTCTTTGCTTTGGCAACAAGGGATAATGGAAGGGCAAGGAGAATTCCTTGAAGATGACTCATGAGTCTCCCCTTACTGGCTCTGCTGTGCCCTTGCCCTATTCCTTGACTCTGCTCTGAAGCTTTTCCCTGCTCACATCTGTGGAAGGACCAAGTTTCCAAAAGTGGTTTTGACTCCTTTTCCAAATATTTTGCATCACCATTGTCAGTCCATTATCCCAACGAATAGGGCCTGTCTGCAAGGAGCAGACTTCTTGGATGATACCACAGGCTGCTGACTCTCTGAGAGTCTCTGCCACAATGCTCTCCTCACATAACCTATCTCTGCTAATACGTGTGGAGTGCTGACAAATTGTGAAGAGAGAAGTCAGGGAAAGTTTAACTGAGGATACAAGTTTAATTTTGAAAGATGTGTTGTGGGAAGAAGGGAAGGGTATTCCTCATGAAGCCATATGCTTTATATGTGACTAGATGGGGAGAGCAAAGGAAAGATGGATTTGGCCAAATGGAGGATGGTGAGGGCAGGGAATTCATATGAGACAAAGCTTTTCCCTAGAAGGTAGCTACAAACTCCAATTTATTTTCTTTGATCTGTTGCATCATCTTTCACTTTTACCTTTGCAGGAACTATAACTTACCATGTCAGTGTCTGACACGGGGCCAAAGCTGGTCACATAGATGTCAGTCTTCACTTCAGTCACTGCATCTAGGCCAAGGACAGTAGAAAAGCAGAGTGTCATGAAAGTCAGTTCCCTTAGCTCAGAGAGAGCCCAGTGCTGTACTCCAAATGACAGCTAACTGGCACGTCTGAAAAAGTATACTTGACATAGTGATAGGAAAACCTCTCAAAAACTTCTCACCTATACTATTTGTTCAGAGAACACGTTAGGTACAGGTACAAAGTTTATCCCTTTAGGATCATTGAGAATGACAACAGAATCCCCAAACTCTAAAGTTTAAGAGCCCTGAGAGAATTCTGATATTCACATGTGCTGGAATCTCACACCAGAGTTACCCTTACCTGTGGTAGGTTCTAATATCCAACTTTAATACTTCCAGAAACACAGAATGATTGCCCTCCCACTCCCCTGCCTACCTAACACAGGGAGAGGCCACATGACTAGTTTTGGTTGTGGAAGGAAGTTATATGTGTCCCTTTCTGGCTGGAACAATTAATGTCCAATGCGAGATCCTTCCCGCCATGGTCAGCAGAGAAACATGTTATTATAGAGCTACCATACGATTGAAACAGCCTGGAATGATGAACCAGCACATGAAGGACAACTGCCCTGAAAAGTTGCCTGGATCCACAACAGACTTTGCACGAATGAGAAATACATTTTCACTGGGTTAAGTGACTGAGAGTTAAAGTTGACTGATATCACTTGATACATTCTCTTTGCATTTATTTTTCTTTATTGTACTGTCTATTTACTTGTCTGCCTACCTTACCCAAAAGCTCCTGTACGGCAGTGTCCCTGTTTTGTTATCCCTATATTCTCAGTACATTGAAAAGGAGCCTGCTACTCAGATGATACTCACTGAATATTTCTTGTACGGATGGATGAATCTCATCACATAGTTGCCAAGCTGGAAACTGATACCCAGAGAAGTAAAATTATTTCGTTGCTAAGTATCTCTTTTCCTGTTTCAGTCAACCCTGTTTACCCCAATGTGACTCAGACTAGCCCACACACTCCACCATTCCTCAAATAGAACACAGGGCAGCCTACGCCAGCCTAATATGATGATGAAGTCATCATCACACTAAATTCAAATAAATCCCACTTCAGCCCAGAATACCAAACCCCAGTAGAGTACACCAGTAGCACAGCCAATACCAATAAGGCCACGTAAGTTTTGATTTATATTTATATACATCTACATCTCTACAAACATTACATTTTCATAGTAATGATAATAATCAGCACTGTAGTCAATTCATCAAAACACACCTTACTCCCAGGCCCAATCAGCAAATAACATGTCTTTGAAACTAGAGGTGTGTTTCATTTATTTTTAAAGATTTATTTATTTATTTTTGAGAGAGAGAAAGAGAGAGTACACATGATCAGGGGGTAGGGGCAAAAGGAGAGGGAGAGAATCCCAAGCAGACTCCATACTGAATGTGGAGTCCCATGCAGAGCCCAATGCAGAACCTGTCCTTGGAGGGCTCGCTCTCGCCAGGCTTGATCTTGTGGGGCTCAGTCTCGCAGGGCTCAATCTCACAAGTCTGAGATCACATCCTGAGCCAAAACAAAGAATCAGTTGCTTAACAGACTGTCACCCTGTAGCCCTTAGAGCTGTGCTTTGAGTAGTTTGGTTTTTATTTGGAGTACAGGCTTCCTTCAGAGCAATTTCTACACTCGAAGGAGAAACGATAACACTTCAGGACCCAGAACATGCCTCCTGAAGACTGGTCCCTTCGGATACACTACCAGGTTCACTGGCTAGAGAAGTACTATCCTACCCTCAAGTTCATAAAATCAATTTAGCTAAGTAATGGAAGAGACCACAATTACACTTGAATCCAGTATTCTAGTACAGAACAATCTTCCAAACCAATATAATTGTCAAATTGTAAGACAGTTAAACAGACCAAAAACAGATTACCTAGACCACAGAAAAAGGAGGAAGATACTGGTGGTAAAGTTAAACTGTAGGAGACCACCCAGGGGAGAGTGGAATCACAATAGGTAGAAAGAGAAATGGCTATAACAAAGAGTTTGGGCTAAGATGGCAAGGCTTGGACTCTGGATCGCTGCCCCTGACTTGCTGAATAACTTGAATAAGACTGTTGTACTTTTAGCTGCTCTCTTGTATAATGAGGGTATAGGACCATACAAATTCTGAATATTTTCTTTGTACTAACTAGAACGCTGTAAAGCCAAGCAAAAAGCATTTGATTAAAGGTGACCAATGGTATCAAGAAGCAAGCTGCCTGAGGAATGTAGGAGGTTTTAGAGAAATTTGATGCTCCTCCTCTCTCTCAACTATTCACTTTCACTTAAAGGGTACCCCTTGATTGCTAAGAAGAAAACAGTGGGGAGAAGCTGCTTTCCCAATGGATTAGGGCTCACCCAAGCTTCAGAAATTTCCCTGACTTTGCAGCAGGGAAAGAGAATTGGGAAGTTTGGTCCAGTACACTGGTGTAAAATAAAGGGGAAGGAGAGTAAAGAAGGAGGGAAGAAAGAAAGAGAAGATGAGATAATTAGAAAAGGACTGAAGGAAAAAGCAAGAAATGATAAATGGGTAAAATACAAATAAACAAAAGTCACCCAGAAATCTAAGGACTTGGGTCGCAGACATAGAAGAGAGTGCCCACTCACTACTCCAGCTTCTCTGTGTGAAAGAATGATTAGAAATTTACTCTTTCATTTAACTCAATGAAAAGACCAATGAATTAGACTAGAACTGGTGAGGGCTACAATTCACAGTCTAGGCCCTGTTCACAGTCTTCTCAGGAGAGACAAATGTGAGAAATAAATTAATAGAGAGATAAAAGGGCCTCACCCCCACTGTGTTTAACAATTGTTTTCAGATGCTTCTTGGTGTTTTATTTGATTTGGGGATCCAATTTCCTTCCGATGTTACCCTTTGAAACCAAAGGTGAACAGAATTGTTTTCCTTTTGCAATTTTACAGTGATATTGGAAGTGCTTTAAAGCTCCTGTCTTTACATGGACACGCATGACCTTAGCCCTCAGTTGTACTCCCACTGGTGGGGAACTCATCAACCAGTCCCCATGTCATTTCTGTTTACTTGATCTGAAAGAGTAAAGATAAGCCAATCAGCAAGTGATCATTGTGTTTATAGTGAATATGTTGTTCATAACAAACTGTGTTTTCTAGTTTGACTTCAAAAAGATTCCCAAGAAATCATGAATTTTCTCCTTTGAGCAAAAACCAGAGTAGGTTCCCCAACTCTCTAGCTGTTCCACCTTAGCACACATATAAACATTGCTCTTGGGACACCAGGTGGGACACCTGGTTAAGCATCCAACTCTTGATTTCAGCTCAGGTCATGATCTCAGGGTCATGAGGTCAAGCCCCACATCAGGCTCCATGCTCAGTGTAAAGTCTGCTTGAGACTCTCCCTCTGCTCCTCCCCCTGCTCATGTTCTCTTTCTTTCAAATAAATAAATAAAATCTTAAAACAAAACAAAACATTGTTCTTAGCACTGCCCTTTGGACTCACACAACAAAGTTTGCTTCTTAATCTTCTGAGATTCAAAGACCTTCAGAGATTGAAAGAAAGTGGTAGTGGTACCTCTAAATTTGCTCTTCTTTTTCCTTTCCATACTAAATAGCCTGACTTCTTTCGACTATGTCTCCTCTCCCTTTGACATGGTTTTAGGTATCCTCACTCTCCCTCATTCACTTTCTTCTGGCTCAAGTCTGACTTTTTTTTTTCACTGATACTGAAATATTTTATGGTGAAAGTTTGTCACAATTCCATTAGAGACAAGCTCATAATATGAATGCTATGAAAAAAAGCCAAATATACCCCCTTTTCTCATTTTAGGCCACAGTGGACTCTTCAATTCTTTCTAATGACAATCTTCATAAGGACAGTGGGGCTTTGAAGACTGGAACCTTGGCTAGAAAAACTAAACTTTAACATTTCTATTTTCTTACTTCCAGATTACTGGAAATTTTGGAGAATAAGCATTTATTGTTGTACATACTTTGTATCTTGAAGATAGACTGGACTGTTGGAAATGAATTCCCATGTGACTGTCTTGGTTAGTTAGCCACATGAACTTAGGGAGTGGGCTACAGTGACTTACAGACAGACAGGCTTTCACAGATCTGAGAGCTGGTGTGCTCTCTTCCTATGTTAATAGCCTTTCCATTAGTCTTTGACAACCTTTGGGGACTGAGATACTTTAAGTCCTCAGCGACTCCACCCCCTACAGTATTAATTATATATAAGATCTCTAGAGGAGTAACAGGTGATTTAGGGGAACAGAAATTACAAGCGTCTGTGTTAGCTCTAATCTAATCTCTGCAATTGACTCACACCCTCTTTTGCAGACTGGTTAAGGCTCTCAGCTTTTGACATTTAGTAGGTTAGATGTCTAACACTGTGTTTATGCTACACCATCTAGTGCCAGGTACCTGGAATGTATAGCAAATATATATTTTTCTTTCTTTTTTTTAATTTAGATTCAATTAGCCAAGGTATGGTATATAGTAGTATATAGTATGTAGTATATAGTAGTATATAGTATATATACTATATCTATCTAGTATATTATTAGTTTTTGATATAATGTTCAATGATTCATTAGTTGAACAGATATATATTTAATTGAGGTAACACTGGTATGTAACATATTAGTTTCAGGTGTATAACATAATAATTTGATATTTGTACACCCAACAAAGTGATTACCACAATAAGTCTAGTTACCATCCATCCCACTACAATTGACCCCCTTCACCCTTTTCTCCCACCCCACAATTCCTGTCCTCTCCGATAACCACCAATCTATTCTTTGTGTCTATGAGTATTTTTTGTATTGTTTGTTCATTTTTTTCTAGGCTATTTTCTTCTTTTTATTTTTTTATTACGTTCAATTAGCCAACATATAGTACATCATTAGTTTTGATGTAGTGTTCAACAATTTGTTAGCTGCATATAACACCCAGTGCTCATTACAACATGTACCCTCCTTAATACCCACCACCTGGTTACCCCATCCCTCCACCACTCTCCCTTCTATAACCCTCAGTTTGTTTCCCAGAGTCCAGAGTCTCTCATGGTTTGTCTTCCTCTCTGATTTATTCCCATTCAGGTTTCCCTCCCTTCCCCTATGGTCCTCCATGCTATTCCTTATGTTCTCCATATGAGTGAAACCATAGGATAATTGTTCATTTGTTTTATTTTGTTTTAGATTCTACATATAGGTGAAACCATACAGTATCTGTCTCTTTGTCTGCCTTATTTCACTTAGCATAATACCCTAAAGGCCCATGCACGTCATCACAAATGGCCAAATTTCATTCTTTTAAATGGCTGAGTAGTATTTCATTAGATATATAATCTTTTATCCATCCTTTTTATCCATTCATCTATCAATGAACACTTAAGTTGTTTCTATATCTTATCTATTCTAAGTAATACTTCAATGAACACAAGGGTGCATATATCTTTTTGAATTAGTATTTTCATTTTCATCAGACAAATACCCAGAAGTGTAATAGTTGGATCATAAAGTAGATAAATTTAATGTTTTGAGGAACTTTCAAAATGTTTTCCATTGTAGTTGTGCCAATTTATATTTCCACCAATCGTGCATAAGGGTTCCCTTTTCTCTATGTCCTAATATCTGTTGTCTTTTTAATAATAGTCATTCTAACAGGTGTGAGGTGGTATCTCATTGTAGTTTTGATTTTTATTTCCCTAATAATTAGTATTGTTGAATATTTTTTCATGTGCCTATTAGCCATCTATATGTCTTCTTCATAAGTGTCTATTAAGATCCTCTGCCCATTCTTTAATTGGCTTGTTTATATGTTTGTTTCTTTTGCTATTGAGTTGAATTCTTTATATATTTTGGATATTAACCCCTTATCAGATATATGATTTGTAAATATTTTCTCCCATTCAGTAGGCTGCCTTTTCATTTTGTTGATGATTTTCATTGCTTTGCAGAAGCTTTTTAGTTTGATGTAGTCCCACTACTATATTTTTGCTTTTATTATCTTTGCTTTGGCCTCAGATCCAAAGATCCAGTGCCAAGACTGATGTCAAGGAGCTTACCATCTATGTTTTTTTCTAGGAGTTTTATAGCTTCAGATCTTACATTCAAGTCACTAATCCATTTTGAGTTGATTTTTGTGTGTGGTGTTAGATAGTGGTCAAATTTTATTCTTTTGCATATGGCTGTCTAGTTTTCCCAACATCATTAATTGAAGAGATTTTCTTTTCCCCAGTGTATATTTTTGGTTCCTTTGTTGTAAACTAATTGACAATATAGGTATGGGTTCATTTCTGGGCTCCCTATTCTGTTCCATTAATCTACATGTCTGTTTTTATGCCAACATGATACTATTTTGATTACTATAGCTTTGTAGTATAGTTGGAAATCTGGGAGCATGGTACTTTCAGCTTTGTTCTTTCTCAAAATTGCTTTGGCTATTTGGGGTCTTCCATTATTCTATACAAATTTTAGGATTTTTTGTTCTAGTTCTGTGAAAAATGCTTTTGGTGTTTTGATACAGATTGTATTGAACCTGTAGGATGCTTTGGGTAATATGGACATTTAAAAATATTAGTTCTTCTAATCCATGAGCACAGACTATCTTTCCACTTATTTATGTCATCTTCAATATCTTTCATCAACGTCTTATAGTTTTTAGTGTACAAGTTGTTCATCTCCTTGGTTAAATTTATTACTAGGTGTCTTATTCTTTTTGATGCAATTGTAAATGACATTGTTTCCTTATTTTTCTCTTTCTGGTTGTTTGGTATTAGTATATAGAAACACAACAGGAGGCAAGTTAGCAGAAGAGTAGAGGACCTCGTTTCATCTGGTCCCTTGAGTTTAGCTAGATAACTATCAAATCATTCTGAACATCTATGATTTCAATCTGAGATGTAAGAAAAGAATTGCTGTAATTCTATAAATGGAAAAGTGACCACTTTTTGCAAGGTAGGAGGTGACGAGAAGTGAATCTATGGGGATATGCAAAAGATAAATGGTGGGGGGAGGGAGCCTCTTTAAGCTGGCTACCGGAAAGTGATATGGCCCTGGAGTGCAAAACCAAAATCCTTAGAAGTCTACTCTACTGAGAGATACCCCTGCCTGAAAGGTGCTCAGGTGGCAAAACAGGGCAGAATCCTAGGTGGGACAGTGTTGTCTCAGGAACCCTAGGTCACAGAAAGAATGGGGGTGCTTGAGCCAGCAGAGTTCCCGAGCATTGGAGTGGAGAGAAACAAGTTATGGTCAACAAGCCCCAGAGGGGGCTCTCAGCTCGGTTCGCCATCAAGAGAACTGCAACATGACTGGGTGACTGCCTTCCAAGCCAAGGCCCTAAAGAGTGACCTTCCATCTTCCCCTGGATGGATTGGTGTGGATGCATACCACAGGAGTCTGCAGAGTTTGGCACACACAAAAGTGAAGACTGCTTATCCCTGAGGGTTTACTGAAGAGAGGGGGCCATGATCTTTCAGCTCCAGGGCTGGAGATCGGGCCATGGCCATTTTTGTTTTCATCCTCTAAAGAGGCACAGAAAGCCTAAGGGAACAAGAGCCACATAGAGCAACCAGAAGCAGCTTACACTGAGCCCAGCCCCCTGGCAAGGGACGGTGCAACTCCACCCAAGCAGACACCTGAGGATCAGCGCAGCAGGCCCCTCCCCCGGAAGACCAGCTGGAACAATAGGCAAACACCAAGTTTATGGAGCACACAGGACTGCAAAACTCCAGTGCTAAGGGAAAATAGTATATAAAATTCAAGGTTTATTCTCATGATACCTTTATCTTTCAGTTTAAAAATTTCCATTTCTGGGGCACCTAGGTGGCTCAGTGGGTTAAAGCCTCTGCCTTCGGCTCAGGTCATGATCCCAGGGTTCTGGGATCAAGTTCTGCATCAGGCTCCTTGCTCAGTGGGGAGCCTGCCTCTGTCTGCCACTCTGCCTGCTTGTGCTCTCTCTCTCTCTGACAAATAAATAAATAAAATTTAAAAAAAATTCCATTTCTTTTTTCTTTTTCAACTAGTTTCTTATCAACTCTTTGTCTTTAAGTCTTCTTTTAACTTTCATTTTTACATTTGCATTTTATAGATATATTCTTCATTTTTGGCTTCCTTTCACTATATTCAATTTTTATTTTTATGTGTATGTGTGTGTGTATATATATATATATATATATATATATATATATATATATATATATAAGTTTTGCTTTCTTTATAATTCTGGAATTTACTGTCTTCTAACAGACCAAAATACACCCAGGACCAAGTGGATCACCCTGTTTTGTCCACCTGGGAGATTATATTCTCTCTCCCCCTCTTTTTTCTTTTTCTATTCTTTTTTGGTTTCTGACGTCTTTGGATTTGTCTAGTGTGTATTTCGCTTGGGTCATGGTTGAGATTTTTTATTTTGTTTTCTCATTCATCCTTTCTTCTCTGGGCAAAATGACTAGAAGGATAAACTTACAACAAAATAAAAAACCAGAGGTAATAATCTCTGTCACAAATCTAATTGATATGGGTATAAAGAAAATGTCAGGGGGCACCTGAGTGGCTCAGTCAGTTAAGCAGCTGCCTTTGGCTCAGATCATAATCCCAGGGTCCTGGGATCGAGTCCTGCATCTGGTTCCCCGCTTAGTGGGTAGTTTGCTTCTCCCTCTCCCTCCATCTGCCACTCCACCTACTTGTGTTCTCTCTCTTTCAAATAAATAAAATCTTGAAAAAAATAAATAAAAATAAAATTTAAAAAATGTCAGAGATGGTATTCAGGATAACAATTACAAAGTTACTATCTGGGCTTGAAAAAAAGCATAAAAGATACTAGAGACTCTCTTAGTGCAGAAATAAAATCTAATCAGGCTGAAAGTAAAAATGTTTTAACTAAGATTCAGTCTAAATTGGAAACTCTAACAGCTAGGGTAAATGAGACAGAAGAGAGAGTCAGTGACATAGAAGACAAGTTGATGGAAATGAAGAAAGCTGAAGAAAAGAGAGAAAAACTACTAATGGACCATGAGGGGAGGCTTCAAGAAATCAGTGATACCATAAAGCAAAACATTATTAGAATTATTGTGGTCCCAGAGGAAGAAGAAAAAGAAAGAGAGAGGGAGAGAGAAAAGGGGACAGAAAGTATATCTGAACAAATCATAGCTGAGAACTTCTCTAATCTGGAAAAAGAAACAGGCATTCAAGTCCAGGAGGTTCAAAATCAATAAAAATAGATCAACACCCTGACATATAATAGTAAAGTTTTCAAACTTCAAAGATAAAGAGAAAATTCTGAAAGCTCGAGACAAGAACTCCTTAACTGACAAGGGTAGGAATATTAGATTGGCAGCAGACCTATCCATAGAGACCTGACAGGCCAGAAAGGGCTGGCACGATATATTCAGAGTACTAAACAAGAAAAAGATGCAGTCAAGAATGCTATATCCACCTAGGCTGTTATTGAAAATATAAGGAGAGATAAAAAGCTTCCAGTGTAACCGTCCCTCAAAACAATGTACTACTTAAAATATAACTATGAGAAATTGTATTAGCCTGGCAAGCACACTTAAATGTTACCTTAAGAAAAACATGCATTAGCAACAGGTCTCTGGGGGAGAGGAGGAGATACGTCCTTGAAGCCAAGCAGCTGGGGATGCCTGGCTCGCACAGGGCGGGACTCCGCCTGCTTCTTGGAAGCTGAGCAACTGGGAACATCCTGCCCGCTCCGGGTGGAACTTCGCCTGCTTCCTTTTTTCCGTTATCTCCCCTGCCTCAGGGACAGCTTACCATTAATCAAGACTATCCTCTTAATTGTGCTTGCTCAATTTTAAATTCTATACTGCTTGACCTTAGATAATCTGCTCTCCTTACTTATCTATGAGATTTGTAACCAACGTATGACTCATAGCCCTTCTTGTTTACCAAGCATATGGTTAATGTATAGCCATTTTCTGCTCCTTTGCTTGTTATTATCTTGTATCCAATAAATATAGGACTGAGGAGTTGTTGGGGCAGCAGTCTTTTCAACTGTCGTCCCCTGCTCCCGGCCTCTTGAAGCTGTTTGTGCCTCATTCTTCTACCCTGTGCCATTAGGAAGCGGCATTCGAGGACACACAAAAAATAAAAGAATTTGCAAACACCAAACCAGGCCTACAGGAAATATTAAAATGGATCCTCTAAGCAAAGAGAGAGCCCATAAGTAACATGGGCCAGAAAGAAACAGAAACAATCTATAGAAACAGGGCCTTTACAGGGAATCGGTGACATTAAATTCATATCTTTCAACAGTTACTCTGAATGTAAATGGGCTAAATGTTCCAATCAAAACACACAGGGTATCAGATCGGATAAAAAAAAAAGAAAACAAACAAGATCCATCCATATGCTGTCTACAAGAGACCCAATTTAGATGAAAAGACACCTCCAGATTGAAGAGGAGTGGATGGAGAAATAATTATCATGCTAATGGACCCCCCAAAAAAGCTGAAGGAGCAATCTTCATATCAGGCAAATTAGATTTTAAATGAAAGCCTGTAGTAAGGGATGAAGAGGGACACTATATCATACTTAAATGGTCTATCCAACAAGATCTAACAATTATAAATATTTATCTTCCTAACATAGGAGCAGTCAATTATATAAAATAATTAATAACCAAATTAAAGAAATACATTGATAATAATATAATAATACTAGAGGACTTTAATACCCCACTCATTGAAATAGACAGATCATCTAAGCAGAAGATAAACAAGGAAACAAGGGCTTTGACTGACACACTGGACCAGATGGACTTCACAGATATATACAGAACATTCCATCCTAAAGCAACAGAACACACATTCTTCTTGAGTGCACATGGAACATTTTCCCAAATTGGTCACATACTGGGTCACAAATCAAGTCTTAATTGGTACTAAAAGATTGGGATTACTTCCTGTGTATTTTCAGACTATACTGCTTTGAGACTTAAACTCAATCACAAGAAGAAATTTGGAAGGAACTCAAACACTTGGAGGATAAAGAGCATCCTACCAACAAATGAATGGGTCAACCAGGAAATTAGAGAATTTTTAAAATTCATGAAAAAAAATGAAAATGAAAACATCACTGTTCAAAACCATTGTAATACAAAAAAAGTGGTCCTAAGAAGGGTTTTAGAGGGGGGGACGGGGGTGGGGGGTTGGGTGAGCCTGGTGGTGGGTATTAAGGAAGGCACATATTGCATGGAGCACTGGGTGTGGTGCATGAACAATGAATCTTGTAACACTGAAAAAATAAAATTAAATTAAAAAAATACATAGCAAAATGAGCCTTTCTCAAAAAATTAGAAAACTCTCAAATACACAGGCTAACTCTAAACCTAAAGGAGCTGGAGAAAGAACAGCAAATAAAGCCTAAACCAAGTAGAAGAAGAGAAATAATAAAGATTAGAGCAGAAATTAATGAAATAGCAACCAAAATAACAGTAGAACAGATCAATGAACCTAGAAGCTGGTTCTTTAACAGAATTAATAAGATAGATAAACCCCTAGCCAGACTTAACAAAAAGAAAAGAGAAAGGACCCAAATTAATAAAATCATGAATGAAGGTGGAGAGATAATGACCAACACCAAGGAAATGAAAATAATTTTAAGAACATAATATGAGCAACTATATGCCAACAAATTAGGCAATCTAGAAGAAATAGATGCATTCCTGGAAACTTATAAACTACTGAAACTGAAACAGGAAGAAAAATAAAAGCTGAATAGACCCATAACCAGCAAGGAAATTGAAGCAGTAATCGAAACTCTCCCAAGAAACAAGAATCAGGGCAAGATGGCTTCCCAGGGGAATTCTACCAAACATTTAAAGAAGAATTAATACCTATTCTTCTGAAGATGTTTCAAAAAATAAAAAGGAAGGAAAACTTCCAAACTCATTCTATGAAGCCAGCATGACCTTGATCCCAAAACCAGACAAAGACTTCACCAAAAAGGAGAGTTACAGACCAATATTCCTGATGAACATGGATGCCAAAACTCTCACCAAGATACCAGCCAATAGGATCCAACAGTACATTAAAAGGATGATTCACCATGACCAAGTGCAATTTATTCCTGGGCTAGAATAGTGGTTCAACATTCACAAATCAATCAATGCTATATACTGCACTAATAAAAGAAAGGACAAGAAACATATGATCCTCTCGATTGATGCAGAAAAAACATTTGACAAAATTCAGCATCCTTTCTTGATTAAAACTCTCCACAGTGCAGGGGTGGAGAGAACATACCTCAATATCATAAAAGCCATTTATCATTCTCAATGGGGAAAAACTGAGAGCTTTTCCCTGAAGGTCAGAAACATGACAAGGACGTCCACTCTAACCACTGTTGTTCAACATAGTACTGGAAATTCTAGCCTCAGCAATCAGACAACAAAAATAAATGAAAGGCATTCAAATTGACTAAGAAGAAGTCAAATTCTTACTCGTTGCATATGACATGATACTTAATGTGGAAAACCCAAAAGAATCCATTCCAAAATTGTTAGAACTCATATAGGAATTCAGCAATGTGGCAGGATATAACATCAATGCTCAGAAATCAGTTGCATTTCTACACACTAACAATGAGGTAGAAGAAAAAGAAATTAAGGAATTGATACCATTTACAGTTGTACCAAAAACCATAAGATAACTAGGAATAAACCTAATCAAAGAGGTAATGGACCTGTACTCTAGAAACTACAGAAACTTATAAAAGAAATTGAGGAAGATACAAGTAAATGGAAAAACATTCCATGCTCATAGATTGGGAGAATAAGTATTATTAAAATGTCTATGCTACCCAGAGCAATCTACACATTCAATGCAAGCCCTATAAAATACTATTAATATTTTTCACAGAGCTGGAACAGACAATCCTAAAATTTGTATGGAACCAGAAAAGACCCTGAATAGCCAAAGGAATGTTGAAAAAGAAAACCAAAGTTGGTGGCATCACAATTCCAGACTTATCGCTCTATTACAAAGCTATAGTCATCAAGATGACGTGGTACTAGCACAAAAGAAGACACAGAACAGAACAGAAAGCCCAGAAATGGACCCTCAACCTTATGGCCAACTAATCTTGAACAAAGCAGGAAAGAATATCTAATGGAAAGACAGTCACTTCAACAAATGGTGCTGGGAAAATTGGGGAGCCACTTGTAGAAGAATGAAACTGGATCATTTTCTTACATAATACACAAAAATAAACTCAAAATGGATGAAAGACCTAAATGCAAGACAAGAATCTATCAAAATCCTAGAGGAGAACACAGGCAACCATTCCTTCGACCTCGGCTGCAGCAACTTCCTGCTTGACAGGTCTCCAAAGATAAGGGAAACAAAACAAAAATGAACTACTGGTACTTCTTTAAGATAAAAAGCTTCTGCATAGCAAAGGCAACAGTCGACCAAACTAAAAGACAACCTATGGAATGGGAAAATATATTTGCAAATGACCTATCAGATAAAGGGCTAATATACAAGGATCTATAAGAACTTCTCAAAGTCAAACACCCAAAAAACAAATAATCCCGTCAATAAATGGGCTGAAGACATGAACAGATACTTCTCCAAAGAAGACATGCAAATGGCCAACAGACACATGAAAAAATGTTCCACATCACTTGTCATCAGAGAAATACAAGTCAAAACCACAATGAGATACACCTCACACCAGTCAGAATGGCTAAAATTAAGAAGACAGAAATAACAAATGGTGAGGGCTTAGAAAAGGGAGAAACCCTCTTACACTGTTGTGAATGCCAGGTGGTACAGCCTCTCTGGAAAACAGTAGGTTTTCCAGAGAGGAAAACCTGGAAGTTTCTCAATATGTTAAAAATAGAGGTATCATATGACCCAGTAATTGGACTACTGGGTACTTACCTCAAAGATACAAATGTAGTGATCCAAAGGGGACTTGCACCCCAGTTTTCATAGTAGCACTGTCCACAATAGCCAAACTGTGAAAAGAGCTGAGATATCCATCAACAGATGAGCGGTTAGAGAAGTTGTGGTATCTATATCTACAATGGAATATTACTCAGCCATTATAAAGGATGAATATTTATCATTTACATTGACATGGATGGAAATGAAAGGTATTATGCTGAGTGAAATAAGTCAGAAAAAGACACTTGTTTTCACTCATATGTGGACTATAAGAAGCAGTGCAGAAGATCATAAGGGAAGGGAGGGAAAATTGAATGAGAAGTCATCAAAGAGGAAGACAATCCATGAGAGACTCTTAACTATAGGAAACAAATGGGATTGCTGGAGGGGAGGTGGGTAGGAAATGGGGTAATTGGGCATTAAGGAGGGCACATGATGTGTATTAGAGAGGATGTGGAGAAAGGGGAACCCTCTTACACTGTTGGTGGGAATGCAAGTTAGTGCAGCCACTTTGGAAACCAGTGTGGAGATTCCTGAAGAAATTAAAAATAGAGCTACCCTATGACCCTGCAATTGCACTACTGGGTAATTACCCCAAAGTTGCAGATTCAGTGAAAAGAAGGGCCATATGTACCCCAATGTTCATAGCAGCAATGCCCACAATTGCCAAACTGTGGAAAAAGCCAAGATGCCCTTCAACAGAAGAATGGATAAAGAGGATATGGTCCATATATACAATGGAATATTATGCCTCCATCTGAAAGGATGAATACCCAACTTTTGTATTAACATGGACAGGACTGGAGGAGATTATGCTGAATGAAGTCAAGCAGAGAAAGTCAGTTATCATATGGTTTCACTTACCTGTGGAGCATAAAGAATAACATGGAGGACATTAGGGGAAGGAAAGGAAAAGTGAATTGGGGGAAATTGGGGGAGGAGGTGAACCATGAGAGACTGGGACTCTGAGAAACAAACTGAGGGTTTCGGAAGGGAGGGGGTTGGGGAGATGGGTGAGCCTGGTAGTGGGTAATAAGGGGGGCATATATTGCATGGAGCACTGGGTGTGGTGCATAAACAATGAATCTTGGAACACTGAAAAAATAAAATTAAATTAAAGGGGGGGACAAAAGGAGGGCACGTGATGTGATGAGCACTGAGGGTTATACACAATTGATGAATTATTGAACACTACATCTGAAACTAATGATGTACTATATGTTGGCTAATGGAATTTAAATTAAAAAACATATTTATGTATTTATATATATTGATTTTGTTTGCTGTAACTTTATTGAATTCATATATTCTAATAATTTTTTGGTTGCGTCTTTAAGGTTTTCTGTATATATATCATGTCATCTGTAAATAGTGATGGTTTTACTTCTTCCTTTCTAATTTGGATAGCTTTTATTTCTGTTTCTAGTGTAATTCCTTGGACTAGAACTAAATCTTGGTTTTATTTTATGTTAAAAAAAAGTTGACTTTGTTATAATTCCAATACCAAAAATATTTTGGTTTCTAAGGCCATAATAGAATAGAAGAGGCTACCAGAGGCACATAGACTGTTTTCCTTAAGAAATGATTAAAGAACAAAAGAAAACTACTGAGACTACACCAAGATAAAAAGCATCTGCACAGTGAAGAAAACAATCAACAAAACCAAAAGGCAACCTACTGAATGAAAAAAGATATTTGCAAATGATTTATCTCATAAGGGGTCGATATCCAAAATATACAAAGAACTTACACAAAACTCAACATCCAAAACACAAATAACCCAATTTAAAAATGGAAAGATGACCTGAAGAGACATTTCTCCAAAGAAGACATATGGATTAACAGCAATGCTCATAAAGAGTGCTAAGTATCACTCATCATCAAAGAAATACAAATTAAAATCACAATATCACTTTACACCAGTCAGAATTACTAAAATAAAATTAAGAAAAAAAACACAAGAAATTACATGTGTTAGCAAAGCTGTGGAGAAAAAGGAAATTTTGTGCACTGTTAGTGGGAATGCAAACTGATGCAGCCGCTATGGAAAACAGTATGGCGATTCTTCAAAAAATTAAGAATAGAATTACCATATGATCCAGTAATTCCACTACTATGTATTTACTGAGAGAAAGCAAAAACATTAATTCAAAAAGATATATGCATCCCTATGTTTATTGCAGCATCATTTACAATAGCCAAAATATGGGAGCAACCCAAGTGTCCATCCACAGATAAATGGATAAAGACATTGTGGTACACACACACACACACACACATACACACACACACACACACACATACATGCTGGAATATTAGTCAGTCATAAAAAATAAAATCTTCCATTTGTGACAACATAGATGGACTTAAGAGGGTATAATGCTAAGTGAAATAAGTCAGAGGCAAATACCAAACAATACCATATGATATATAGAATTTTAGAAACAAAGAAAAAAAAGAGACAAACAAAAACTCTTAAATATAGAGAACAAATGGGTGGTTGCCAGAGGGGTGGGGGTGGGAGACAGGAGAAACAGGTGAAAAGGATTAAGATTACACTTATGAGCACTGAGTAATGTATAGAATTCTTGAATCATTCTATGTACACCTGAAACCAATATAACACTATATGTTAATTATGCTTGCATTTAAAACAAGAAAAAAAATTGAGACAGTCATAAAATCTAAAAAATAATATAATGAAACACAATAATAGTAAAAATAATAATTTAAAAAGACTAAAATATTGTTTCTGTACAAAAGAGGTGACTGAAAGCAGGCTGAGTATCTGTGGATCAGATCTGGGGCTTTCCTTGTAAAGAGGCTAGAAAAAGTGAAGTTGGACTGATGCCCAGAATATGGCTCTGATTGAGGATGCGGGCTTGGGTTAGGGGCTGGGTTGGGATGTGACGTACAACGACATAGACTTGTGATTAAGAATTGAGCCAAGTGGCTTGTTGGAGTAGGAATGAATCAGCAATACCACAATGGAGAATAAACTTCAAAATATTATTGTTAAGTCCATTATAGAATAGTGATCAGGGTAGAAGCAAACTTTGAAACCACTAAACAGCAAGAATAATAAGGTAAAAACCTAAAATTAAAACTAAACTAGTTTCTGGCATTGTAGATTAAGTGTACTACGGCCTTTCTTTTCCTGTGATTATAAATCAAATCTCTGAACAAAATATAAAAGTAATTACTCAAGGACTGAAAAGTAAAAAAAGAACATGTAGATTACAAAGGGGAGTCAAAACTTGGAGAAGCAATCTCCAGGGAGATAAGTTTCCTGGGTTTGTTCTTTACTCTTGCAGTTCTGCCTCAAAGGCAAAGCTGCACAGTGCAGCACTGGCTCAAACAGCCAAAACTCTGGTTAAAACAAAACAAAACAAAACAAAACAAAACAAAAAAAACCAATCAGTCTTGCCAGTCAGGGGAAAAGGGCCACTGTAAGCCAGACACGGAGGGAGATCCAAAAGGGTTAAGGGTTAAAGAAAAGGATCCACTCATTCAGTATATGAACCCCTAAAATCATAGGCTCACCCTTGAGCACATGCATAGAAAAGACACAGGACGACATGCCAAAGACTTTGAGAAGTGCGCTATGGTTTAAACTGCCACCTCCATATCAGACTAATCCTAAGTAGTACAAGTATAGGACAGACCAAAAGCACCACACCAAACATTTTGAAATTGAACTATGAACTAATATGTAAACCACAGCTCAAGTCTTAGACTATCCCCTTCGTGATACATGTGTGAAATAAAACAAATGCACCATAGCAAAGGCTTTGAAAACTGAGAGAGATTGGCATCACCACCCATAGAGACCCAGGAAGACCTTGTGGACTGAATTTAATCAAGTTGATTGCCTGCTAAAACAAGCAAGACTTCTGGGGGAGATGGTGGAATAGGAAGATCCTAAGCTCACCTCATCCCATGGTTACAATTCTAAATAACACTCATGTTAGTGTAAATAATCCAGAAAATTACCCAGACTGGCAGAACACACTCCACAACTAAGTGTAGAGAAGAGGCCCCACTGAAGAGGGCGGGAAAGAAGACATGGTGGGGAGCTAAACCCTGGGGTCTGGCCTCTGGAGGGAGAGAGCTGCAGGTGCAGAGAGGGAAGAAAAACACACTGTCCCACCAGGGAGCCTGCATGGGAAAGATGAATCCCTATAATATTTGGCTTTGAAAATCAGAGGGACCAAATTGCCTGAATTCTTACAACCTGTGGGACTTAAAGCCTAGAACAATAAAAATTGGTGGCTCAGCTTTGGGAGAGCCTGGAGGGCAATAGGAAACTGAGTCCCCACCCTTAAAGTGACAGCACAACAAATGGTCCACAGAGACACAGAGAGCATAAAGGCAGCGTTTGAAAAACACCTGGGGCATTTGGTAGGGGGAGTTATTTACTAATATCAGAGTTCACTGTGGGTCTTCTCCAGGAACAAAGGAGCTGGCAGCCTATTTCTCTCCTTCACCCACTAACATAAACGTATGGCCCCCTGTTGTAAACAGCACAATCCCGACATTCATTACCTAACTTGCTTATACTGTGCCCAGCCTCCTCCATCCAGAGCTGCCTCAGTTCTAGCACTGTGGGTACCTTCCCCCAGAAGACTGGTGTAAATCTTGCCAAGGAAACATCTCCCATTGTATGTTTTGTGGGGCCTTGGTCCCAGTGGTGGTGGCAGCTGGTCACCTCCTGCAGAGGATCCATGCACCTTGTTAAAACTATATACCCTGCAAAACCAGGTCCAGCCTACCAAAGTTCCACAGCAGATACACATCCTCTATAGAAGAGGACCAGCACCACCTCGTTAAAAGCATATGCCTCACCCACTACTTTCAAGGGCAAGAGACATAGTTGACTTTCCTAACACACAGAAACAGACACAGGAATTTAGACAAAATGAAGAGATGGAGTATTTCCCAAATGAAAGAACAGGACAAAATCACAAGTGAATCACTAAGCAAAATGGAGGTAAGTAATATGCCTGATAGAAAATTTAAAGTAATGATCATAAAGATACTCACTGGACTTGAGAAATGGGCGGAGGATCTCAGTGAGATCCTTTAAAAGGTAATAAAAAGGAACTAATTAGACATAAAATAATAATAATTAAAATTAAAAATACACTTCATGGAATAAATAGCAGGCTAAAGGAAGTAAGTGGAGGAACGAATCAGTGACCTGGAGGACAGAGTAATGAAAAGTAATCAAGCTGAACAGGTGAAAGAAAAAAAAATTATGCAAAATGAGAATAGACATAGGAAACTCAGTGACTCCACCAAGTGTAATAACACTCACATTATAGGAATCCCAGAAGTAGAAGAGCAAAAAAAGGGCAGAAATTTATTTGAAGAAATAATAGCTTAAAACTGCCCAAATTTGGGGATGGAAACAGAAATTCCCATCCAGGAGACATAGGGATCCCCCAACAAAATCACCCAAGGAAGTCCACACCAAGATACATAGTAAACAAAGTGGCAAAAATCAGTAATAAAGAATTTTAAAAGCAGGGAAAAAACCCAGTTACATACCAGGGAAACCATAAGGCTATCAGAGAACAGTTCAGCAGAAACCTTGCAGGCCAGAAGCGAGTGCCATAATATATGCAAAGGGCTGAAAGGCAAAAATTTACAGCCAAGAATACTCAGGAATGCTGCCATTCAGAATACAAGGAGAGATAAGGAATTTCTGAGACAAACAGAAGTTAAAAGAGTTCATGACTACTAAACTACCCCTATGAAAAATGTTAGAGGGGAATCACTGAGTGAAATGGAAAGACCATAAGCGATAGTAAGAAAAGTAGGAAACACAAAAGCAGTAAAAATAAGTATAGCTGTAAAAATCAGTCAAAGGACTCACAAAATAAAAGGATTATTACTATTATATGACACCATATACCTAAAAGGTGATGGTGAGAAGAGTTAGAATAGGTCAAACTTAAGTGAAAATCAATATAATATAAAAAGCTATATACAGAGGATATTATATATCAACCTAATGGTAACAACAAATTAAAAACCGGTAACAGACATGTGAAAACAAAAGAAAAAGGAATCCAAGTATATCTCTAAAGAAAACAAACTTATGGTGAAAAAAGAGAGCAAGGGGACAAAGTAACAGAGAGGATCCACAAAAACAAACAAAATAAATAACAAAATGACAGTAAAGGGGCTGCTGGGTAGCTCAGTTGGTTAAGCATCTGCCTTTGGCTCAGGTCATGATTCTGGGGTTCTGGGATCGAGCCCCACAATGGGCTCCCTGCTCAGTGAGGAGTCAGCTTCTCCATCTCCCCCTGCTCATGCTCTAGTTCTCTCTTTCTAACTTGCTCTCTCTCTCTCTCTCTCTCTCTCCCCCTAGTAAATAAATAAAATCTTAAAAAAAACAAAATGGCAATAAATACATACCTATCGATAATTACTTAGAATTTAAATAGATTATGTGCTTCAAACAAAAGACACAGGGTAACAGAATGGAATAAAAATAAAAGACTCATCTATATGCTCCCTATGAAAGACTCACGTTAGACCTAAAGTCATATGCAGATTGAAAATGAAAAGAAAGAATGAATTGATAAAAATTAGAGCAGAAATAAATAATATAGAAATTAAGAATCCATAAGACAGATCAATGAAAACAGGAGCTAGTTTTTTGAAAAAGATCAACAAAATTGATAAACCTCTATCTGGAATCATCAAAACAAAAGGGAGAACTCAAATAAACAAGTTCAAATATTAAAGAGAAGAAATAACAACCAATACCACAGAAATACAAAGAATTGTAAGTGAATATTATGAAAAATTATATGCCAACAAATTGCACAACCTAGAAGAAATGGAGAAATTTTACCAAACATTTAAATAAGAGTTAATACCTATTCTTCCCAAACTTTCCCAAAAACAGAAGAGGAATGAAAACTTCCAAACTCATTCTATGAGGCCAGTATACCTTTGATTTAAAAACAACAAACATAAATAGACAACAAAAAAGAGAATTATAGGCCAATATATCTGATGAACATGGTTGTAAAAATCCTCAACAAAGTATTACCAAACCAAATTCAACAATACATTAAAAAAAATCATTCACCACAATTGAGTGGAATTTATTCCTGGGACACAAGAGTGATTCAATATTTACAGATCAATGAATGTGATATAGCATATCAACAAGAGAAAGGATAAAAATTGTATGATCGTTCAACAGGTACAGGAAAAATTCATAATAAAAACCCTCAACAAAGTAGGTTTAGAGGGAACATATCTCAACATAAAAAAGGCCTTATATGAAAAACCTGAAGGCAACATCATCCTCAATGGGGAAAAACTAAGAGCTTTTTCCCTAAGGTCAAGAAGAAGAGAAGAATGCCCACCCTCACCACATTTATTCAGTATAGTACAGGAAGTCTTAGCCACAGCAACTAGACAACAAAACCAAAGAAACTCATGTCTTCTCTACATTTTTTGACTGGAATATTTGTTTTTGGGGGATTCTGAGTTTGAGATGTTCTTTTTAGATTTTGGATACCA
Organism: Nasua narica; assembly: GCA_028533885.1. Taxonomy (NCBI): domain Eukaryota; kingdom Metazoa; phylum Chordata; class Mammalia; order Carnivora; family Procyonidae; genus Nasua; species Nasua narica. Next base: position 100,654,939 of record CM052801.1, read on the forward strand.
GCCCTTTATCCATGTCATTTGCAAATATCTGCTCCCATTCTGTGGGTTGCCTCTTAGTTTTGTTGACTATTCCCTTTGCTGTGCAGAAGCTTTTTTATCTTGACGAAGTCCCAAAAGTTCATTTTTGCTTTTGTTTCCCTTGCCTTTAGAGACTCGTCTTGAAAGACGTCACCGTGGCCAATGTTGAAGAGGTTACTGCCTATGTTCTCCTCTAGGATTTTGATGGATTCCTGTCTCACATTGAGGTCTTTTATCCATTTTGAGTTTATCTTTGTGTATGGTGTAAGAGAATGATCCAGTTTCATTCTTCTGCATGTGGCTTTCCAGTTTTACCAGCACCATTTATTGAAGAGACTGTCTTTTTTCCATTGGATAGCCTTTCCTGCTTTGTCAAAGATTAGTTGACCATAGAGTTTAGGGTCCATTTCTGGGCTCCCTACTCTGTTCCCTTGATCTATGTGTCTGTTTTTGTGCCAATACCATACTGTTTTGATGATCTCAGCTTTGTAATACAGCTTGAAGTCAGGCATTGTGATGCCCCCAGCTTTGGTTTTCTTTTTCAACATTCCCCTGGCAATTTGGGGTCTTTTCTAGTTCCATACAAATTTTAGGATTATTTGCTCCATCTCTGTGAAAAATGTCAGTGATTTTTTGAAAGGGGTTGCATTGAAAGTGTAGATTGCTCTGTACAGCATAGACATTTTCACAATGTTTCTTCTAATCCATGAACAGAATGCTTTTCCATCTCTTTGTGTCTTCCTCAATTTCTTTCATTAGTGTTCTGTAGTTTCTAGAGACATGAATAGACACTTCTCCAAAGAAGACATACGAATCACTAACAGACACATGAAAAAATGCCCCACATCGCTAGCCATCAGGGAAATACAAATCAAAACCACAATGAGATACCACCAATTGGAATGGCAAAAGTTAATAGGACAGGAAACAAGTGTTGGTGAGGATGTGGAGAAAGGGGAAGTCTCTTATGCTATTGGTGGGAATGCACACTGGTACAGCCATTCTGGAAAATGGTATGGATGTTCTTCAAGATGTTAAAAATAGAGCTACCCTACTACCCAGCAACTGCACTAATAGGTATTTACACCAAAGATACAGATGTAGTGAAAAGAAGGGTCACCTGAACCCCAATATTCATAGCAGCAATGTCCACAATAGCCAAACTGTGGAAGGAGCTGAGATGCCCTTTGACAGATGAATGGATAAAGAAGATGTGGTCCATATATACAATGGAATATTACTCAGCCATCACAAAGGTTGAATACCCACCATTTGCATCAACATGGACGCAAAGTGGCATAAGTCAAGGTGAGAAAGAAACCCAGAAATGAACCCAGAATCAAATGGTCAATTAATCTTTGACAAAGGAGACAAAAATATCCAATGGGAAAAAGTCTCTTCAACAAATGGTGTTGGGGAAACTGGACAACAACATGCAAAAGAATGAAACTGGACTCCTTACACCATACACAAAAAATGAACTAAAAATGGACTAAGGGCCTAAATATGAGACCTGAGACCATAAAAATCCTAGAAAAGAATACAGGCAGTAATTTCTTTGACGTCAGGTGTAACAACATCTTTCTAGATATGTCTCCCAAGGTAAGGAAAACAAAATAAAAAATACAAACTGTATGTACATTTATATGTGTGTGTATATATATTCATACATCAACCAAATACAGAAAACCTTCTTTGTAAACCTTGTCTATTAATCTGCGATATATTACAGAGATTTACTTCATCACACTTTCAAAAATAAATTACTCAAAAATTGTAAAAAGACAAAAAAAAATAAACTATTGGGACTGCATCAAGACAAAAAGCTTCTGCACAGTGAAGGAAACACTCAATAAAACTAAAAGGCAGCCAACTAAATGGGAAAAGATATTTGCAAATGATATATCCAATAAAGGGTTGGTGTCCAAAATATATAAAGTTCTTATAAAACTCAACACCCATAAAACAAATAATCCAATTAAAAAATGGTCTGAAGACATGAACAGACATTTCTCCAAAGAAGACATCTAGATGGCTAATAGACACATGAAAAGATGTTCAACATCACTCATCATCAGGGAAATGCAAATGAAAACTACAATGAGATATCACTTCACACCTCAGAATTGTCAAAATAAAAAACTCAAGAAACAACAAGTGTTGGCTAAGATGTAGAGAAAAAGGAACTCTCTGTACATTGTTAGTGTAAATGCAAACTGGTATAGCTACTGTGGAAAACAGTATGGAGTTTCCTCAAAACATTAAAAATAGAAGTACCCTATGATTCAGTAATCCCATTAGTGGGTATTTATCCAAAGAACACAAAATAACTAATTCAAATGGATACATGAACTCCTATGTTTATAGCAGCATTATTTACAGCAGCCAAACTATGGAAGCAGTCCAAGTGTCCATCTATAGATGAATGGATAAAGAAGATGTGGTGTATATATATACACAATGGAATATTATTCAGCTATAAAAATGAATGAAATTTTTATTTTTAACATATCAGATAAAGAGCTAGTATCCAAAATTTATAAAGAACTTATCAAACTCAACACCCAAAGAACAAATAATCCAATCAAGAAATAGGCAGAAGACATGAACAAACATTTCTGCAAAGGGGACATCCAAATGGCCAATAGACACATGAAAAAGTGCTGAACATCACTCGGCATCAAGGAAATACAAATCAAAACCACAGTGAGATACCACCACATAAGTCAGAATGGCTAAAATTAAGAAGTCAGAAAACAACAGGTGTTGGAAAGGATATGGTGAAAGAGGAACCCTCCTACACTGTTGGTGGGAATGCAAGCTGGTGCAGCCACTCTGGAAAACGGTATGGAGGTTCCTCAAAAAGTTGAAAATAGGGGCACCTGGGTGGCTCAGTGGGTTAAGCCTCTGCCTTCAGCTCAGGTCATGATCTCAGTGTCCTGGGATAGAGCCCAACATCGGGCTCTCTGCTCAGCAGGGAGCTTGCTTCCCCCTCTCTCTCTGCCTGCCTCTCTGCCTACTTGTGATCTCTCTCTCTCTCTCTCTGTCAAATAAATAAATAAAATCTTTTAAAAAAAAAAGTTGAAAATAGAGCTACTCTACAATCCAGCAATTGCACTACTGGGTATTTACTCTAAAGATAGAAATGTAGTGACCCAAAGGGGCACACACACCCCAATGTTTATAGCAGCAATGTCACAATAGCCAAACTATGGAAAGAGTCTAGATGTCCATCAACAGATGAATGGATAAAGAAGAGTGGTATCTATATACAATGGAATACTACGCAGCCATTAAAAAAACCTGAAATCTTGCCATTTGCAATGACATAGATGGAACTAGAGGGTATTATGCTGAGTGAAATAAGTCAATCAGAGAAAGACAATTATCATATCTCATTGATATGAGGAATTTGAGAAACAAGACAGAGGATCATAGAGAAGGGAAGGAAAGAAGAAAGACTAAACCAGAGAGGGAGACAAACCATAAGAGACTCTTAATCTCAGGAAACAAACTGAAGGTTGCTGGAGGGGAAGGGTGTAGGAGGGATGGGATGGCTCGGTGATGAACATTAGGGAGGGTATGTGCTATGGTGGGTGCAGTTAATTGTGTAAGACTGATGAATCACAGACCTGTAACCCTGAAACAAATAATATATTATATATTAATTTAAAAAATAAAAAATAGGGCACCTGGGTGGCTCAGTCATTAAGTGTCTGCCTTTGGCTCAGGTCATGATCCCAGAGTCCTGGGATCGAGTCCCACACTGGGCTCCCTGCTCAGCGGGGAGTCTGCTTCTCCCTCTTCCACTCCCCCTGCTTGTGTTCCCTCTCTCGCTGTGTCTCTCTCTGTCAAATAAATAAATGAAATCTTTACAAAATTTTTTTCAAAGGCTGGAACGAACAATCCTAAAATTTGTATGGAACCAGAAAAGACCCCGAATTGCTAACAAAATGTTGAAAAAGAAAAACAAAGCTAGGGGCATCACATTGTCTGATTTCAAGCTATATTACAAAGCTGTGATCACCAAGAAAGCATGGTACTGGCACAAAAACAGACACATAGACAAAAACAGAACAGAGTAGAGAGCCCAGATATGGACTTACAAATCTACGGTCGAATAATCTTTGACAAAACAATATCCAGTGGAAAAAAGACTCCAATAAATGGTGTTGGGAAAATTGGACAGCTATCTATAAAAGAATGAAACTTGACCATTCTCTCACACCATACACAAAGATAAACTCAAAATTGATAGAAGACCTCAATATGAGGTAGGAATGTATCAAAATCCTACAGGAGAACATAGGCAGTAACCTCTTAAGACATCAGCCACAGTAACTTCTTTCAGGACATGTCTCCAAAGACAAAGGAAACAAAAGCAAAAATGAGCTTGTGGGACTTCATCAAGATAAAAAAAAGCTTCTGCACAGCAAAGGAAACAGTCAACAAAACTAAGAAACAACCCAGGGAATGGGAGAAGATATTTGTAAATGACAATACAGACAAAGGGCAGATATCCAAGATCTACAGAGAACTTCTCAAACTCAACACCCAAAAAACATATAATCAAGTCAAAAAAATGGGCAGAAGACGTGAACAGATGTTTCTCCAAAGAAAACATACAAATGGCTAACAGACACATGAAAAAATGTTCATCATCATTAGCCATCAGGGAGACTCAAATCAAAACCACATTGAGATACGACCTTACACCACTTAGAATGGCCAAAATCAACAAGACAGTAAGGAACAAATGTTGGAGTGGATGTGGAGAAAGGGGAACCCTCTTCCACTATTGGTAGGAATGCATGTTGGTGCAGCCACTTTGGAAAACAGTGTGGAGATTCCTGAAGAAATTAAAATTAGAGCTACCCTATGACTCTGCAATTGAACTACTGGGTATTTACCCCAAAGATGCAGATGCAGTACAAACAAGGGCCACATGTACCCCAATGTTCATAGCAGCAATGGCCACAATCACCAAACTGTGGAAAGAACCAAGGCGCCCTTCAACAGATGAATGGATAAAGAAGATATGGTCCATATATACCATGAAAAATTATGCCTCCATCAGAAAGGATGAGTACCCAACTTTTGTATCAACTTGGATGGAACTGGAGGAGATTATGCTGAGTGAAATAAGTCAAGCAGAGAGAGTCAGTTATATGGTTTCACTTATGTGTGGAGCATAAGGAAAAACATGGAGGACATTGGACGAAGGAAAGGGATGGTGAATTGGGGGAAATCGGAGAGGGAGATGAACCAAGAGAGACTGTGGACGCTGAGCAACAAACTGAGGGTTTTGGAGGGGAGGGGGTTGGGGGGTTGGTTGAGCCTTGGTGGTGGGTATTGAGGAGGGCATGTATTGCATGGAGCACTGGGTGTGGTGCATGAATAATGAATCTTGGAACACCGAAAAAAATAAAATTAATTTAAAAATTAAAGTAAAATAAAATAAAATAAAATAATAAAAAATAAATTGCTTATTAAAAAATGAATGAAATCTTGCCATTTGCAACAACATAGAGCTAGAGAGCATAATGGTAAGTGAAATAAGTCAGTCAGAGGAAGACCAATATCATCCGATTTACTCATTTGTGGAATTTAAGAAACAAAACAACTGAGCAAAGAAAAAAGAGAAAGAGAGACAAATAAAGAAACATACTCTCAACTATAGAGAGTAAACTGATGGTTCCCAGAGAGGAGGGGGCTGGGGGAATGGGTGAAATAGGTGATGGGGATTAAAGAGTATACTTACCATGATGAAAAATAAATAAATAGATAAATAAAGAAATATAGAAAAATTAGAAATTTAGGGACCCTTATTTAATACTTTAAAAATTTAATCACTAGAAGAAATATTTTTAGATCCCATTTCTAACAAAGGACCTGTATACAGAATATATAAAGAAATTTTAAAATTTGGTAATAAGAAACCAAAAACACCCAACAATTTTTTGCAAATGGTTTAAACAGATATTTCACCGAAGAAAAAAGGCAGATGGCAAACACATGAAAAATTGCAATCAAAAAATGCAATTTAGGGACACCTGGGTGGCTCAGTCAGTTAAATGACTGCCTTCAGCTCAGGTCATGATCCCAAGGTCCTGGGATTGAGTCCCACATTGGGCTCTGTTCAGTGCAGAGCCTGCTTCTTCTTCTGCCCCTTCTTCTGCCCCCCTCCTGCTTGTGCTCTCTCTCTGACAAATAAATAAAATCTTTTAAAAAAAAAAGAAAATCCAGTGGCAATTTATAGCCACACTATGGTACCATTAGCAGCCTAATTAAAGAGCTATAGGTTGTTTTAAAACTGGTAATATGAAGTGCTTGCAAGGATGTAGCTAGAATTATGATGCACTGTTGGTAGGAATTTACAATGGTATGTCCATTTTGAAAAAGAAGTTAACAATTCCTAATAAAATTAAGCATACCTTTATTATACAACTCAGCAATCCTACTCCTAGGTATTAACCCAAGATAAATATAAACTATGTCACATTAAAACTTTTATGTGAGTGTTTATAGAAACCTTACTCATAATCACTGAAAACTGCAAATATATCCCAAATATTTTTCCACTGCTGAATCTATAAACTACAATAGGGTACTACTCAGAAAAAACAGGAACTAATTACTAATAGATGCAACAAACATGGATGAATTTCAAATGGATTATCTAAGGGAAAGAAGCCATTCACAAAAGACTACTACTTTATGCTTTCATTAATATGATATTCTGGATAGGGCAAAACTGTAGAAGCAAAAACCAGATCAGTGGGTGCCAGGGGCTGGTGGGGAGGGGAATGAATAACAACAAAGAGGTATAAATGAATTTTTCCAGTTGATAGAACTGTTCTACCTATGTCTGGGTTGTATTGATAGTTATATGACTGTTTACTACAAAGAGTAAATTTACTATATGTAAATTACACATTAACTTTTAAAAATATAAAATTTAACTAAAATAAACAAAAAAGTAAAAAGCCCAAGGACTCCCATTTAAAATAAGCCTACACATTAAAAAAATGAAACAGAATACTCCACACAGAAACTGTTCTATGAATACATGAAAACTTGATATATGGCAGGAAAGGCATTGTATATGAGAAGAGCATGTGCTGCTGAAAGATTTGCCAAGACTACAGGTTATTCATGTGTAAAAACTACATTCCTACCCTACAACACACATAAGTATTAATAGCCAGTATACTGAATAACTTAAATAGGAAATACAGTTCATGAAAAGGAATCTGAATAGTCGATGACTGACTATAAGACATCCAGTTTCATTAGATAGTCAAGGAAATGCAAATTAAAAGGAAATAACATTTTACAGCTCTCACCTTGGCGAAAATTTAGAAGCATGACTATACCAAGTATGGGTAAGGAAGTGAAACAGAGAACTCTCATATGTTGCTAGAGGGAAGTGAAAATTAGCACCATTTTGGAGAGCAATTTGGTAATACGTGTTAAAGCTGAGATGTGTATCCACTATAACTCAGTTATTCCATTGATCATACAGAAACAACAGAACAATAGAAACTCTCACACATGTGTACACAGAGACAGGTCCAACGACCATATCCATTCAGTGTTTGCAATGTAATTCTGTTTAGACTCAATGGCAGTAATAGGTATCTTTCAGCAAATAGGACTATTTCCATTAGAAATAGGTACTCCTTTGCATTCACCGTAGATTAATGTGTTGCAAGTAAGATGTGGTCTCATTCTTTTTGTCATGGAATAAATTAATGTGATAGGCCAAGCTGAACTGAGCATAACCCAGGCTTTCTACCTAGAATCAGATATCTTTACTTCCCAATTCAAAATTAGTAGTTTTTCCTCCCATGTCTTTATTACAGTTTTCCTATTCCTTTGATGCCGTTCTGAAGAATTTCATCTGCCAAATACACTGCCAAGCTATCTTTTCTTAACCTTAGTGTTAAGCTAGTAAACTCTCATATTTTTTCTCTTACATCAATATTAGCCAGAACGTGCTCTTTTAAAATTTTCTTATGAGGAGCCATCATCTATGTTGACATATTCCTACACTGCTGTTATTTTTGCCTATTCCAGCATTGAAATAGCTAGGCCTTGTTTCAGTACCCTTTGTTAGAAAACATACTATGTCCCACAAAACCTTGGCATTCACAGATTGTAAGACTGAGACTATGAGGGTATTCTATTCACTCTTACCCTGCTTTAACCTTTTCCTAAAACACAGAACCAATAGCCCTGAGATTGGGTCCTGGCTTTCCTATTTATCAAGTAACCTTAATAAATTTTAGTCTTAGTTTCCACATTGTGAAATGAATATATCAATACTTGCCCTCACAATAAACAAGGGGGTGTATATATCTTTCTGAATTAGTGTTTTCATTTTCTTCAGGTAAATATCCGGTAGTGAAATTACTGGTTTATATGGTATTTCTATTTTTTAATATTTTGCAGAAACTCCATACTGTTTTTCACAGGGGCTATATCAGTTTACGTTCTCACCAACAGTGCACAAGGGTTCAACAGGGTTCAATAGCAATAAAACAAAGATTTTTTTAACTTGCCCTCACAGCTCCATTGTGAGAAGTTAGATAATAAACTAGATAAACAAAGTTAGATAAAAAATGCTGGATGTGAAAAAAATACTTTAAAATTATAAAGGGGTACTCATAGTATAAGATCTTAAGTACAGAGTCTTGAGTCAGATAAAATCAATGATACACTAAACTTTGACTCTGATACCCATGTGATCTAATGCTGCCTCCCTAGTAAACATTACTGACAGCTAGCCTCATTAGGAGTTAAGGGGATGACTAAGAAAAACAATAATAATGTTGAAAGGCTGCTATCATTTGTCACTTGATGTCTACATTTATTCTTGGTCTTGGATTTTCTGGCTGAAGGTTATGGAAGACCTATACCTCTCTACTTCAATTTGGGCTTCTGATGCCAACATCACTATGTTCCCATGCTAGGCCAGCTCTGCCTATTATCCTGTCGCTAAGGATTCTAGACCAGTATACCGGTAAAAGATGGTTAAGAGATTTGAAAACAGAAAAATTGCTTCCTGATTTTCCTTACCTCTCAATTCCCCATTCTCATTATGAATGTGACTGAGCAGTAGTTTTAATGTATTAGGCTCAAATTCCTGCAATGAAATATACACTTTCACTTGTGCAGCATAGAAGTTGTCTATTAATCTACATCCCAATTTATGGCCCAGGGTTAAGTACACTTCCACATCCCTGATAGGTGGCTCCACGCTTAATAGGCAGGTAATTCTACTTCTTCTAACACTCTTTTTTTCTTTCCTTCTTTTAAGTTGCTTTTCTATATACTAACAATGTAACTGTAGAAAAAGAAATTATTTCCATTTATAATAGCACTAAAAAACATAAGACACCTAGGAAAAAACCTAAACAAAGAGGTAATGGATCTATATTCTGGAAACTACAGAACACTTATGAAAGAAATTGAAGAAGACACAAAAAGATGGAAAAACCTTCCATGCTCATGGATTGGAAGAAAAAAACATTGTCAAAATGTCTGTGCTGCCCAGAGCAATCTACACATTCAATGCAATCCCTATCAAAATGCCATCAACATTTTTCACAGAGCTGGAACAAATAATCCTAAAATTTGTATGGAACCAGAAAAGACCCCAAATCGACAAGAAAATGTTGAAAAAGAAAAACAAAGCTGGGGTATCATGTTTTGATTTTTAAATTCAACATATAAGCAAAATCATATGGTATTTGTCTTTCTATCTTTGACTTACTTAGCATAGTACCATCTAGGTCCATCCATGTTGTTGCAAAAGGAAACATAATTTTACTGGCTGAGTAATATTCCATTATGTATAAATATGTGTATATGAAAATGTATCACATCTTCTTGAATCCATTTATCTATGGATGGAAACAGGAATCACTTATATATCTTGGCTATTGTAATAATGCTGCAACAAATAAGGGCTGCATATATCTTTTTCAATTATTTCTTGTCTTTTTGATTCTAGTTACCCTGACAGGAGGAAGGTAATGTCTCACTGTGGTTGTGATGTATGCTTCCCCGATGACTAGTGATGTTGAGCATCTTTTATTACATCTGCTCACTATCTGCGTGTCTTCTTTGTAAAAATGTTTATTCAGTTCCTCTGCCCACTTTAAAAAATTTTTTAATTTAAATTCCATTTACTTAACACACACTGTATTAATAGATTCAGAGGTATAATTTAGTGATTCATTAGTTGCATACAACACTCAGTGTTCATTACTTCAAGAGCCCTGCTTAATGCCCATCAGCCAAGTACGCCATTGCTCCACCCACCACTCCTCCAGCAACCCTCACTTTGTTTCCTGTAGTTAAGAGACTCTTATGATTTGCTTCCCTCTCTGTTTGCATCTTATTTAATTTTTCCCTCACTTATATGTTCATCTGTTTTGCTGCTTAAATTTCACACATGAATAAAATCATATAGTATTTGTCTCTCTCTGACTGATTTATTTTGTTTAGCATAATACCTCTAGTTCCATCCATATCATTGCAAATGGCAAGATTTCATTCTTTTTGATATCTCTGTAATATTCCTCTGTGTGTGGGGGGGGGGTACATATACCATATATATACACCAATCTTCTTTGTCCATTCATCTGATGATGGACATCTATCTAGGCTTTCCATAGGTTAGCTATTGTGGACACAGCTGCTATAAACCTGGGGATGCATGTGCTCCTTCAAATTAATGTATTTGTATCCTTTGAATAAATACCTAGTGCTGCAATTGCTGGGTCATAGGGTAGTTCTTTCTTTAACCTTATGAGGAACCTCCATACTGTTTTCCATAATGGATGTACCAGTTTGAATTCCCATGAAATTTCTCCACATCCTAGCCAACATTTATTGTTTCCTGAGTTGTTAATTTTAGCCATTCTGAACAGTGTAAGGTAATATGTAAGTGTAAGGTAATACCTCATTGTGGTTTTGACTTCTGTTTCCCTGATGCTGAGTGATATTGAGAATTTTCTCATGTGTCTCTTGGTCATTTGTATGTCTTCTTTGGGGAACTGTCTGTTCATGTCTTCTGCCCATTTATTGACTAGATTTTCCATTTCTTGGGTATTGAGTTTGATAACTTGTTTGTCTATACACTAAAAATTTAGTGTATGGATTTTTACTATACACTAAAATATAGTATATTGTATAGTGTACTATACACTATATTTTGCATACTAGCTTTTTATCTGATATGTCACATCTGTTAATATCTTCTTCCATCCTGTAGGTTCCCTTTTAGTCTTGCTGACTGTTTCCTTTGCTGTGCAAAAGCTTTTTATCCTCACAAAGTCCCAATAGTTCACTTTTGCTTTTGTTGTCTTGCCTTTGGAGATGTGTCTAGCAAGAAGTTACTGTGGCCAAGGTCAAAAAAGTTGCTACCTGCCTTCTCTTCTAGGATTTTGATGGATTCCTGCCTTCCATTTAGGTCTTTCATCCATTTTGAGTGTTTCTGTGTATGTTGTAAGAAAGTGATCCAATTTCACTCTTCTACGTGTGGCAATTCAATTTTCCCAACACTATTGTTGAAGAGACTGTCCTTTTCCATTGGATATTCTTTCCTGCTTTGTCAATGATTAGTTGACAATAGAGTTGAGGGTCCACTTCTAGATTGTCTGCTCTCTTCCAGTAATCTATGTGTCTGTTTTTGTGCCAGTATCACACTGTCTTAGCGACTACATCTTTGTAATACAGCTTTAAGTGTGGAATTTTGATGCCTCCAGCTTTGTTTTACTTTCTAACATTCCATTGTTTATTCAGGGGCCTTTCTGGTTCCATACAAATTTTAGGATTGTTTGTTCCAGGTCCGTGAAAAATGCTGATAGTATTTTGATAGGGATTGCATTGAATGTGTAGATAGCTGTGGGGAGCATAGAAATTTTAACAATATGTATTCTTCCAGTCCGTGAGCAAGGAATGTTTTTCCATTTCTTTATGTGTTCTTCAATTTCTTTTGTAAGTGTCCTATAGTTTTTAGAGTATAGATCCCTTACCTCTTTGGTTAGGTTTAGTCCTAAGCATCTTATGGTTTTTGGTTCCTTGACTTCTCTTTCTTCTGCCTCATTGTTAGTATATAGAAATACAACTGGCTTTGGGCATTGATTTTATATCCTGTAACTTTTCTGAATTCCTGTATCTGTAGTGTCAATTTTTGGTAGATTTTTTTGGGTTTTCCACACAAAGTATCCTGTCATCTATGAAGAGTGAAAGTTTCACTTCTTCTTTGCTGATTTGAATGCCTTTTGTTTCTTTTTGTTTTCTGATTGCTGAGCCTACAACTTCCAGTAATATGTTGAACAACAGTGGAGAGAAGGGACATCCCTGTCATGTTCCTGACCTTAGGGGAAAAGCCCTCAGTTTTTCCCCACTGAGAATGATATTCGTTGTGAGTGTTTCCTATATGACTTTTATGATATTGAGGTATGTTCCCTCTATCCCTACATGGTGAAGAGTTTTTTTTATGTTGAATTAGCCAAAATATAGTACATCACTAGTTTTTGATGTAGTGTTCAACAATTCATTAGTTGCATGTAACACCCAGTGCTCATCATATCACGTGTCCTCCTTAACACCCATCACATGGTTATCCCATCCCTCCACACCCCTCCCTTCTGTAACCCTCAGTTTGGTTCCTAGAGTCAAGAGTTTCTCATGGTTTGATTGCCTCTCTGATTTCTTCCTATTCACTGTTCCCTCCAATCCCCTATGGTCCTCCATGCTATTTCTTATGTTCCACATATGAGTGAACCATATAATAATTGTCTTTCTTTCCTTGACTTATGTCACTTAGCATCCATGTTGATGCAAATGGTAGGTATTCATCCTTTCTGATGGCTGAGTAATATTCCACTGCATATATGAACCACATCTTCTTTATCCATTGATCTGTTGAGGGGCATCTTGCTCCTTCCACAGTTTGGCTATTGTAGACATTGCTGCTATGAACATTAGGGTGCAGGTACCCCTTCTTCTCACCACATCTGTATCTTTGGAGTAAATACCTGGTAGTGCAATTGCTGGGCAGTAGGATAACTCTATTTTTAACATCTTGAGGAACATCCATACTGTTTTCCAGAGTGGCTGTACCCGCATACATTCACACCAAGAGTGTAAGAGTGTAAGTCTCCATGTCCTGACCAACACTTGTTGTTTCCTGTCCTGTTAATTTTTGCCATTCTAACTGGTGTAAGGTGGTATCTCACTGTGGCTTTGATTTGTATTTCCCTGATGGCTTGTGATGTGGAGCACTTTTTCATGTGTCTGCTAGTGATTTGTATGTCTTCTTTGGAGAACTGTCTTTTCATGTCTTATGCCCATTTCTTGCCTGGATTATTTGTTTTTTGGGTGTTGAGTTTGAGAAATTATTTATTGATCTTGGACACCAGCCCTTTATCCATAATGTCATTTGCAAATATCTTCTCCTATTCTGTGGGTTGCCTCTTAGTTTTTTTGACTGTTCTCTTTGCTGTGCAGAAGCTTTTTTATCTTGACGAAGTCCCAAAAGTTCATTTTTGCTTTTGTTTCCCTTGCCTTTAGAGACACGTCTTGAAAGAAGTCGCTGTGGCCAATGTCAAAGAGGTTACTGCCTATGTTCTCCTCTAGGATTTTGATGGATTTCTGTCTCACATTTAGATCTTTCAACCATTTTGAATTTATCTTTGTGAATGGTATAAGACAATGGTCCAGTTTCATTTTTCTGCATGTGGCTGTCCAGTTTTCCCAGCACCATTTATTGAAGAGACTGTCTTTTTGCCATTGGATAGTTTTTCCTGCTTTGTCAAAGATAAGTTGGCCATAGAGTTGAGGGTCCATATCTGAGCTCTTTATTCTGTTCCCTTGATCTATGTCAATACCATGCTGTTTTGACAATCACAGCTTTGTAATAGAGCTTGAAGTCAGGCATTGTGATGCCCCCAGCTTTGGTTTTCTTTCTCAACATTTCCCTGGCAATTCAGGGTCTTTTCTGGTTCCATACAAATTTTAGGGTTATTTGTTCCAGCTCTGTGAAAAATGTCAATGATATTTTGATAGAGATTGCATTGAATGCAGATTGCTCTAGGTAGCATAGAAATTTCCACAATATTTCTTTTTCCAATCCATGAGCATGGAATATTCTTTCATCTCTTTGTGTCTTCCTCAATTTCTTTCATAAGTGTTCTGTAGTTTCTAGAGTATAAATCTGTTACCTCTTTGGTTAGGCTTATTCCTTGGTATCTTGTGGTTTGGGTGCTATTGTACATGGAATCAATTCCTTAATTTATCTTTCTTCAGTCACATTGTTAGTGTATAGAAATGCAACTGATTTCTGTGCACTGATTTTGTATCTGGCCACATTGCTGAATTGTTGTATGAGTTGTAGTAACTTGGGGATGGAGTCTTTTGGGTTTTCCACATAAAGTATCATGTCATCTGCAAAGAGAAAGAGTGACTTTCCAACTTTCTTTGCCAACTTCAACACCTTTTATCTCTTTTTGTTGTCTGATTACTGAGGCTAGGACTTTTAGTACTATATTGAACTATATAGAACTATATTGAACAAAAGTGGTGAGAGTGGGCATCCCTGTCGTGTTCTTGACTTTAGGAAAAATTTCTCTCTTTTTTCCCATTGAGAATGATACTTGCTCTGGGCTTTTGATAGATGGTTTTATGCTATTAAGATATGTCCCCTCTATCCCTATATTTTGAAGAGTTTTAACCAAGAAAAAATGTATACTTTATCAAATGTTCTTTCTACATCTACTAAGAGGATCATATTGTTCTTATGCTTTCTTTTATTAATGTGGTGTATCCCATTGATTTGTGCATGCTGAACCATGCCTGCAGCCCAGGAATAAATCCCACTTGGTCATGGTGAATAATCCTTTTAATGTACTATTGAATCCTATTGGCTAGTATCTTGCAGAGTATTTTGGTACCCATGTTCATCAGAGATATTGGTCGATAATTCTCCATTTTGGTGGGATATTTGTCTGGTTTTGGGATCAGGGTAATGCTGGCCTCATAGAATGAGTTTGGGATTTTTCCTTCGATTTCTAATTTCTGGAGCAGTTTCAGAAAAATAGATATTAATTCTTCTTTCAATCTTTGGTAGAATTCTGCTGGGAAGCCATCTGGCCCTGCATTCTTGTTTTTTGGGTTTTTTGATTACTGATTCAATTTCCTTGCTGGTTATGGGTCTGTTCAGCTTTTCATTTTCTTCCTGTTTCAGTTTGGTAGTTTATATGTTTTAGGAATGCATCCATTTCTTCCAGATTGCCTAATTTGTTGGCATATAATTCCTCGTTATTCTCTTATAATTGTATTTCTTTGGTGTTGGTTGTGATCTCTCCTCTTTCATTCATGATCTTATTAATTCTGGTCCTTTTTATGTTCTTTTTGAATAGTCTGTTTAGGTGTTTATCAATCTTAATTCTTTCAAAGAACCAGCTTCTAGCTTTGTTGATCTATTCTACTTTTTTTTTTTTCTATTTCTATATCATTGAATTCTATTTCACTCTTTATTTCTCCTCTCCAGCTGGGTTTAGGCTTTATTTGCTATTCTTTCTCCAGCTCCTTTAGGTGTAAGTTTAGTTTGTGTATTTGAGACTTTTCTTGTTTCTTGAGAAAGGCTTATATTGTTATATACTTCCCTCTTAGGACTGCCTTTGCTGCATCCCAAAGGCTTTGAACTGTCAGTTTCATTTTCACTTGCTTCCACATATTTTTTAAATTCTTCTTTAATTTCCTGGTTAATCCATTCATTCTTTAGTAGGATATTCTTTAACCTCCATATATTTTTCATCCTTCCAATTTTTTTTTGTTGTTGTTGTGGTTGATTTCAAGTTTTTTAGCATTGTGGTCTGGAAATATGCATGATATCATCTCAATCTTTTGTACCCGTTGAGACCCAATTTGTGACCCAGTATGTGATCTATTCTGGAGAATGTTCCATGAGCACTCGAGAAGAATGTGTATTCTGCTGTTTTAGGATGAAGTGCTTTGAATATATGTTAAGTCCATCTGGTACAGTGTGTCATTCAAAGCCCTTGTTTCCTTGCTGATCTTCTGCTTAGATGATCTGTCCATTGCTGTGAGTGGGGTCTTAAAGTCCCCTACTATTATTGTATTATTATCAGTGTATTTCTTTAATTTTGTTATTAATTGATTTATATATTTGGCTGCTCCCAAGTTAGGAGAATAAATATTTGCATTTGTTAGATGTTCTTGTTTGATAGACTCCTTTATTATGATATAGGGTCCTTCTTCATCTCTTATTTCAGTCTGGTTTAAAATCAAGCTGTTTGATATAAGGATTGCTACTCCCGTTTTCTTTTGATATCCATAGGCATGATAAATGGTTCATACCCCTACTTTCAATCTGGAGGTGTCTTTGGGTCTAAAATGAGTCTCTTGCAGATAGCATATCAATGGGTCTTTCTTTTTTATCCAATCTGATACCTTGTGTCTTTGACTGGGGCATTTAGCCCATTTACATTCAGACTAATTATTGAAAGATATGAATTTAGTGCCATTGTATTACTTGTAAAGTCACCGTTTCTGTATATTGTCTCTGTTCCTTTCTGGTCTATGTTACTTTTGGGCTCTCTCCTCGTTTAAAGGATCCCCTTTAGTATTTCTTACAGGGGTGGTTTAGTGATCATAAATTCCTCTAATTTCTGCTTGTCCTGGAAGGTTTTTCTCTCTCCTTTTTTGAATGACAATCTTGCTGGATAAAGTACTCTTGGCTGCATATTTTTCTGATTTATTACCTTGAATATATCATACCAGTTCTTTCTGGCCTGCCAGGTCTCTGTGGATAGGTCTGCTGACAGTCTAATGTTTCTATCCTTGTAGGTTACAGACTTGTTGTCCTGAGCTGCTGTCAGGATTTCCTCTTTGCCTCTGAAATTTGCAAGCTTCACTCTTATATGTCATGGTGTTGAACTATTTTTACTGAGGGGAATTCTCTCTGCCTCTTAGACTTGAATGCCTGATTCCTTCCCCAGATTAGGGAAGTTCTCAGCTATAATTTGTTCAAATAAAACTTCTGCTCCTTTGTCCTGCTATTCATCTTCTGGGACTCCTATTATATGGATATTTTTTTGCTTTGTGAAATTGCTGAGTTCCCTAAGTCTACCTGAGTGATCTAACAAATTGTACCCCTTTTCAGCCTCCTTTTTTCCCATCATTTTATCTTTTTTTTAATATTTTTTTATTTATCTGATAGAGAGAGAGACAGTGAGAGAGGGAACACAAGCAGGGGGAGTGGGAGAGGGAGAAGCAGGCTCCCTCCCTGACCAGGGAGCCCGATGCAGGGCTCAATCCAGGGACCCTGGGATCACAACCTGAGCCAAAGGCAGACACCTAATGACTGAGCTGCCCAGACACCCTTCCATCATTTTATCTTCTAGATCACTGATTTGCTTTTCCGTTTTGTTCACTCTTGTTTTGATGGATTCCACTTGGAATTTCACCTTGGTAATAGCTTTTTTAATTTCAGCTTTACTACATTTTATTTCTTTTATTTCTACCAGAAGGGATTCTCTAGTATCTTCTCTGAGCTTTTCAAGCCCAGCTAGTATCTTTATAATTATTGTTTTAAATTCTAATTTAGACATCTTACTTATTATCCATATTGATTAAAACCTTCGCAGTGATTACTACTTCCTGTTCTGTTTTGCAGTGAATTTCTCCATCTCATCATTTTGTCCAGAAGAAAGAGAAAAAAACAACAAAAAGAAAAAGAATAACAACAACAATAACAACAATACAAGAACAGGATTCAGGTATTTTTTGGTCTGTTTGTTAATAGAAACTAGATACCCCAAAAATAGAGAAAAACTTTTACATATACACACACACACACACACACACACACACATACATATAGTTTTACACATATAAAGTATATTACATATATGTTATGTGTGTGTATATATATATAGATAGATATAGATATAGGTATAACAATGAATGAAAACAAAAAATAAAGGTATATACCTAAGGTATATATATATATATAAAGTATACATAAAAATAAAAATTAAAAAATTGAAAAAGAATTTAAAAAATAAAATCACTAAAAAATAATAGTAAAAGATGAAAAAAAAATACAAAGAATGCTATATACTATTTTCCCTAAGGGCTGATGTTCTCCAGTACTCTCTGATCAATAAACTTGGTATGACCCAATTGTTTGTGCTTATCTTCTGAGGGAGGGATCTGTGTGCTGATTCTCAGGTGCACTTGCCCTAGTGGAAGTGTGCTTCTAGTGTGAAGAGGCAGGGCTGGGTCAAGTGGGCTCCACTAGGTGGTGGTGTTTTGCTCCCTGATGGCTTTCAGCATTGATAGGTGAGATGAATATTGCAGTGCCCTACTCTCTCCCACCAGAGTTGAAAATTTGCACCTCCCCCGCCCCCGACACTCTTCAGGGAGCCTTTTCAGAAAAGCAGTCAATCACTCTTGTCTCTCTGGTTTCCATCCAGAACTCTTTGTTCATCCAGCCTGTAACTGAGTGTTTTTATCTTAGGCACATGACTGAGTTTCAAAACTCCAAATTTGATTGACTCCTGTGGCAGAGACCATGCTGTTCTTCCTGGGGGAAGGAGGGTCTCATCATGCTTCTGCTTTTTACTAGACCCCTCCCAGGAAAGTGTTAGCATGACTACACAGTTTATGGCAACACAGAACAAAAAGCTGGCACCTAGACTCCCTTCTCAGCCAGCTTTCCCACTCCTATACCTGGGAACTCTGCCACAGTCAGGCACCACCCATTCTTCTTGGGACTCCAGGGAATCCTGAGACCACGCTGTTACACCTGGGATTCGGCCTCACTTCGCCACCTGAACACCTTTAAACCAGGCATGTACTCCACTGTGGCACTTCTAAAAGTTCCAATTTTGCACTCTGCTGCTTATAATACTTTGTGGTAGCTTCCCTAAGCAGGTTCCCTCCCCTCCGCCATATCCTCAGCTATATCACACCAGATTCAAGTCTCTGCACCTCCTACCTTCCAAAGAGCAGTTGTGTTTCGACCTATAGACTTGCAGCATTTGTTTTCTCAGATCTCTGATTTCTCAAGTATTCAGAATGATTTGATAACTATCTAGTTGTAGTCAAGGGATGAGACAAACTTAGGGTCCCCTTACTCCTCTGCCACCTTAACTTCTCC
Organism: Nasua narica; assembly: GCA_028533885.1. Classification (NCBI taxonomy): domain Eukaryota; kingdom Metazoa; phylum Chordata; class Mammalia; order Carnivora; family Procyonidae; genus Nasua; species Nasua narica. The sequence continues at coordinate 100,674,161 of CM052801.1, forward strand.
CCTTCTCTTCATTTTTAGCCTGGTGGTGGGTATTGAGAAGGGCACGTATTGCATGGAGCACTGGGTGTGGTGCATGAACAATCAATCTTGTAACACTGAACAAATAAAATAAACATATTTGGGGAGAAAAAATTATTTGGGGGTTTTTTTGGTGGTGTTTTAAGTTCTTTATATATTTTGAATTTCAACTGCTTACTGGATATATCATTTGTGAATATTATCTTGTACTCAGTACATTGCCTTTTGGCTTTGTTGATGGTTTCCATCACTGTACAAAAGCTTTTTATTTTGGTGTTGTCCCAATAGTTTAATTTTGTTTTTGTTTCCCTTGCCTCAGGAGATATATCTAGCAAAATGTTTCTATGGCCAACATCACAGAAATTACTGTCTACATTTTTTCCTAGGATTTTTATGGTCTCACATCTCACATTTAGGTCTTTAATCAGTTTTTAGTTTATTTTTGTGTGTGGTCTAAGAAAGTGGTCCAGTTTCATTCTTTTGCATATTGCTATTCAGTTTTCCTAGCATCATTTATCGAAGATACTATCTCTTCCTCATTTTATATTTTTGCCTCATTTGTGATAGATATAGTCAATTGACCATATAAGCATGGTTTTCTTTCTGGGCTCCCTACTCTGTTCCATTGATCTATGTGTCCACTTTTGTGCCAGTACCATACTGTTTTGATTACTACACCTTTGTAGTATATCTTGAAATCATGGAGTGTCATATGTACGGTTTTGTTCTTCTTTCACAAGATCACTTTGGCTATCTGGGGTTTTTTGCATTTCTATATAAATTTTAAGATTGTTTGTTCTAGTTCTGTGAAAAATACTGTTGTTATTTTTTAGCAGGGATTGCATTGAATCTGTAGATTGCTTTGGGTCATACAGACATTTTAAAAATATTAATTCTTCCAATTCATGAGCATGGAATATCTTTCCATTTTTTGTATCATCTTCAATTTCTTTCTTCAATGTTTTATAGTTTTCAGAGTAAAAGTATTTCACCTCCTTGGTTAAGGTTATTCCCAGGTATTTTATTCTTTTTGACACAATTGTAAATGGAACTATTTTCTTCATTGTTTTTTTTTTTTCTACATCATTGTTAGTGTATAGAAACACAACTGATCCCTGGGTATCAATTTTGTATCCTGCAACTTTCTTGAATTAATTTATTATTTCTAGTAGTTTTTTTTTTTTTCTGATACATTTGAGATCTATCTCTTTGAACAAATCCATACTGAATTGTCCTTGACCACAATGACCTCTATGAACTTACCATCTATTTAAAAAGTATTATTATGAATTTGAAGACAAGAATTTTAAAAAAATGTGTATAGTTGGCACACAATATTATGTTAGCTTCAGGTACACAACATAGCGATTCAATAAATCTATTCCATCTTATGCATAGGAAAAAAAGAGATGACCGGGAGGCAGTTTTCCAGATAGGTCTTTACCAAGAGGGGTATGCTTATAACAATTTATATAATATCCAAGATACCTTCCAGCCTTGATGACCTCCATATTTTTAAAAATTCCTCTGAATACAATAGTTCATTTGATCAGCTTTCTGTTTGTCATTAAACTCAAAATTCCTTGAATACTTGACTCAGGTTATTCTGTACTACTTTTGTCAGCATCTTCTCTGGGCTAACCAAAAGGATTCATATCTATTATTCCTAAGATGGAATTTCTGAGCCATATCTTATCTGTGTCACAGGGTCTATGTGATGTTTAACAAGGTGTTAGTAGTTCTGAAGTGAGGACTTTTCATCCCCTGTCAATTAAATACTCAGCAGTTCTTGGGTTAGACCAATACCACTGATGGATAGCTTATTCTTCAGTATTCTCTACTTATGATTTCCCTGATGTCTTCTCCTATAGGTTGAAAGATGATGAGAGAGAATTTGATGTAATCATATTTATGTATGCCTGCTTAAAGTAGTCTAGCATGCATAGGAGGTATACCAATGCTCAGTGGAATATTTATGTATGTCTGCTTAAAGTAGTCTAGTATGCATAGGAGGTACACCAATGCTCAGTGGAATCACCTAAATAGCTAGATTTGTATAAACGACAGTACTTAGAGACATACAATGCTGATAACTGTCAACCAATGTATATTTTGAAAGAGGAAGCCTATATCTAGGCATTCCACAAAGCCACTCTACTGAATCAATCTCACTTATAACAGTGAGTATGTCTCTCAGGTATCTTTGGTGGCCTCAAATCAGAAATGCCACTCTACATTATATCATTATCTGTGACACCTATGTGGTCCAAGAATTTGCCGCAACCCTCCCCAACCTTCAGTAACCCCTGGGCATTATCCTGGACTTTGATCTCTGATCTCCTATTCCAATGGAATGAGGCACTGCTCATTGCTGCTTACACTTATCCTATTTTTCAAACTGTTCTTATACTCAATGAGCAGCCAAGCTACCACATTTCTGTCTACATTCTCCTCTGGGTTTTGAGCTTATCAGCTGGATCCTTGAAAGATTACAGCCCTACTACACTCCCAGTGATACTGCCACTGATTGATTTACCTTGCTATACTCCACATAAAAGACCCCCTTCATAAACACAGAAGTTTCTATCCCCATGATTTCCTCAAAATGACTACCATAAGTGACATTCTGGTAGCTGATCACTCCCTGAGCAAATAAGGTTTCCCAAAATGAACTTCCTTATATCTGGCAGACCAAGGGTTGGGATAAGGAGCATGATGACCAGTACTGGACCTTGAGAAAGAGAGGAAAAAAAGATGACACTTGGCACTCCTCTCAATAGATATAAATAAATTGCCACCCCAAATTTGAGCTCAGTGCTCAAAGCTGGATGACCATTAATCCCCTGTGCCCTTGAAGATAACAATAATCATCAATTTAGTTGCTTTCTAACTCTGGAGCTGACTTGCAGGCATTTCTACTCTTCAGTGATTTCTTTTTTTTTTTTTCTCCCCAAATTTGTTTATTTTAATTTTTCAGTGTTACAAGATGGATTGTTCATGCACCACACCCAGTGCTCCCTGCAGTACATGCCCTTCTCGATACCCACCACCAGGCTCACCCACCCCCCCACCCCCTCCCCTCCAAAACCCTCAGTTTGTTGCTCAGAGTCCACAGTCTCTCCTGGTTCATCACCCCCTCCGATTTCCCCCCATTCGCCCTTCCCTTCTTTCTCACGATGCCCTCCATGATTTTCTTTATACTCCACATGTAAGTGAGACCATAAGATAATTCATCTAGATCATCTCTCTTTCTCAGGGATCAGTTGAGACTATCCAGAAAAGTAGAGTATATTTCAAAGGAGATGTTAAACATACAATTCCTTGGCTAGCTCTGATACCTGGTTCAGGGGCATATGCCCAGAAAAGCCTTAATAGTGCTGTCTCCCACCTTCAAAATGTTCTAGATATTGTCCAAGCCTTCCACTTAGTGTCTCCAGAGAAACAATGATCTTATTCTATATATGCCAAGGGTTACAGAGAGGTGGTATCTGAACCAACTCAGAATTATCACTAGCTCCCATAAGCAAAGCCAAAGGTGATGTATAGTATATTTCTATACAAAGGTGATGTATAGTATAGTATATAGTAGAGGTGGTTTTGCAGTAACCACTCAGGAAACTCTCCAGATTCTTTTACCTTTCCTTCTATTTTTCTCACTCAGAAGACCTACTTTTCTTGCTCTTCCCTTGTGATTTTCCACACTGTTGCCTGGTAACTGGTTTCTTACACTCTGCATTGTTTGCACTATTTGGATTGTCAGCCTGAGCTCTCTCTTTCAATTTTACTCCTGAGTATATCCTTTCAGATCTTTTTATCTCCACATTTTGTAGCCCATGAGTTGGCCACTACCTATCCAGCTCTGACATTAAGAATTCCAACCTAAATTTAAGATAATGGACCTTCACTTTTTCCAGAGAGAAAAAATATATGATACAGACACCTACAATATCCCCCCTCAAGCAAAGAAGTGCTACTGTGATTTTACCAACAGACATAAGTTTGGGATAGGAAATGGCCAACTACAACTGAAGGAAATAAAAAAATGTTAACTCGTATTTATAGTGTTTTATCTTATGAAGCCTTTCCATATATATTATTTCATTTGATTTTCACAATAAACCTGTAAGGTAAGAATTCACTCATTAGACAAATATTGAGGACCTACTATGGACTAGGCAGTTTTTTGGCAATTTAGCAGTGAACCAAGAAATCAAAAATCCATACTTCTAAAGCATACATTTAAGTAGGGGAAGAGGGGATCATATAAAAGTAAATTATTATAATGTAATAGGAACTATAGAGAAAATAAAGCTCAGAATGGGATGTGAAATTTTAAATAGGATCCCTAGAAAAAGCCTCCCCGAGAAGGTGCTATTTGATTAAGAGGAGACTTGCATAATAATTCAGGTGATAAATGATGGTGGCTCAGACCAAGTTGGTAGTGATTGAGGTGGTGGAAACTGGTCAGAGTTTTGTATGTTTTGATGCAGAATTTATTACTGAATTGGATTTGGAAGAGACATCAAGTTTCCTCAGCATCTAGAAGATATACTTGTTATCCTTACTTTGTAGACAAAGGAAGGACAAAGAGGCTCAGAGAGGTCAGTTAACTGATTTTCTTGAGGTCACTCAGCTAGAATGAACTGAAATAAAGTTTCAAATTTAGATTTTCTAGCCTACCTGTAGACCTTTGTATTCAGTCTTGTAGAAACTATAGGATCTTGAATGGTAGAGAGTTATGAGGGCATGTTGGGCTAAGGGCATAGCCTGAGTGAATCCATTTCTAGGCTTCTAAACCATTGATAGCATTTCTATTATGGAGGTTCCTATGATGAATGCTGAATCACTCAAAGCAGAGGAAGAGAAAGATTAATGACGAGAGAGAGACAGAGAGAGAGAGAGCAAGCAAAGGAATCAAGCCTGAAACCAAAAGATGGTAGTCAGATGAGAGACACTAACACAAATGATCAGACAAAAGCAATGTAAGATCACACTGAACAGGAACAAGTAAAAAAGCTGGTACCTACTGATTTGCAACCTTGCTGACAAAAACAAAAAGTGGTGAGGGGACAGGCACAAGAAATCCATTTGCAATTCTCTTTTAGTGAGGCAGAATGAGAAGGTGATATCACAGAGGCCAAAAAATTTTAAAAAGAGGAAGAAGAAAAAAAGAAAGATAAGAAAGAAAGAAAGAAAAAGAAAGAAATCTTTGTAAGAGCTTTGTACTCAACCAAAAAAATAAAAATAAGAAGAAAAAAGAGACAAAAATCAAAGCCTGTGGGATTACAAGGAGAACCCATCAATTATTTCTCATTTATGGCTTTCCTACACCTCTTCTATGGGCAAAGCTCTTGCTCACCACTTCAGAGGTATAGAGCAATTGATAGGTCATGGTTTCCATCTTAAAATAACTTGCTGATGAAAAGGAAGATCAAAGGAGACAGAAAACAGAACCATGTTATTGTCTTCTCTGTAGCTAGCACTACTTCTCTTAGAGTCATTTCAAAAATCCATTATGTTGGACTGCAAAGGTGGTACTTTGGATTGGATGATTGAAGAGACTTTCCGCTCACTGATTTGCCTCATGCCTTTCCGTCCAGTATGAAGGCTTTCAGATTGTTGACAATGTGTACCTAAAACCAAAGAGTTCCAGTGACAGAAAGGGAGACTGATCTGGCAAAAATCCCATTGGGAAATCCCACCAGATCTTGACTAAAACATTAAAGATAATTATGTCCATATAGTCTTATTAGAAAGGCATAAAAGTTTATGTTCTGATATTCCAAAAATCCATCCCAGTGTCCATCCTAAATACCTTCTGCTATTATTCCCTTCTATCATGTTTTCAGAGACAGTGGTGACGATCTGGTGATCCTAAACAACCACCATGACATGGAAACACTGTTTTGTTTATTTGAAAGTGAATTTTTAAGTTACTTATGTATTATTGATATCAGAAAAAAAGTTTGTTTTCATGTGATAAATGGGGCAACTTTTGTGCTATAAGACAAGTTACTTATTTGATGTTATGTGATAAATTGGTGCTAAAACCAACAACATACTTTAATCTCTGCAATGCTGACCTTAGGTATATTCCCGCTCTCTAGACCTATGCCTTCTCTAACAGTGTTTGGTAGCTCTCTACTTCTCCACACTAATAGGATCCTTGGAAAGAAATGGTCTAGAGAAGAGTTATAGCAGGAAGGAGTTATATTAATAGAAAATTTGTGGTAACAGGTAGGTCTCAGAGTCATTAAAAGGAAGACTATAAAAGAGAACTGCAGATAACTTGTTTATAGAAATGGCAACCAATTGCAAGAGCTATTATTGTAAGGGTGATTTTAAAAATGGATCTTCTGTTCATGTATCAAATTAGAGAGAGAGATTAAATGTGGAAATATTGGCGATGGATGAGAGGGTGAAAATCCATGAATGTGTGACAATGTAGAAGATGGAGTACGACATGGAATGTACTCAAAAGATGAATCAGCTCAAAGGAACTTTTTGGCAGGATGATTGCCAGTGAGGTTAGTTTGTGAGAAGAGTCCACGGTAGTGAGCTCTGCTATGACTAGACACATCTGCAATATTTTATACATCCTGTCTTCTGTACTTATTTTCGTGGGATATCCTCTGCCATCTTTTCTGTCTATCAAATACTTACTTTTCCTCTGACATACACATATTTTCCTTTTTAAAGCATTTTCTGGTTCTTTATTCCCCTAGCTACAACTCTTGTTGCCTTCTCAGTACCACACATATACTTCTATTGTCTTTATCACACCCTATTGTAATTTTATGCTTACAAGTATCAGCTTTGCCCACTACATTTAGCTTATTTTTAATTGAAGTACAGTTGACAAACAATATTACATTAGGTGTACAACATAATGATTCAACAAGTCTGTATGCTATACTACATTCACGAGTATAGCTACCATCTGTCACCATTCAACACTATTATAATACCACTGACTAAAAAAAAAAAAATAATACCACTGACTATACTCCCTATTCTGAACCTTTCATCATTCCATAACTGATTTCTTCACGACTTATTCATTCCATAACTGGAAGCCTGTATGTTCCACCCTCTTTCACCCATTCTGCCCCTCCCTCCACCCCTTTCCCTTCTGGCAGCCATCAGCTTCCTCTCTGTATTTATGGTTCTGTTTCTGCTCTTTGTTTTTTGTTTGCTTATTTATTTTTAGATTCCACAGTAAGTGATATCATATGATACTTTTATTTCTTTGTCCGACTTATTTTATTTAGCATAATACCTACATTTAGCTTCTTGAGGGCAGGAATCATATATTGCTCAATTGTGTCTATTCAGTGCCCCCAAACCAAGAGATAGATAAATATTGGTTGAGTTAAATAAATGAAAGAAGCTGTCAAACTGGCCATTCTCCAGAGTAATTATTTATTTTAAAAGTAAAAACTTATCATTGCCCTGCTTTGAAACCTTTTGATGACTTCAAAACACACTTTGAGTAAAACTCAAGTCCTTATCATGAATTATAAGGTCTGCATGATCTGGTTTCTGCCCACCTCTACAGTTTCATGGTCTCCTTGGTCTCTTTTTCACTAGGCTCTAGTCCCAGTAGCTGTTTTATTGTTTGTCTCTGTAATCAAAGCCTTTATCAACCTCAGATTCTTTGCATATGCTGCTCCCTCCATCTGAGCAATGCTGGTGAATATCCACTTATTCTTTATGTCTTGCCTTAAATGACACTATATCAGAGACTTGTTCCCTGATTGCTTCTCCTGAATCTGAATTTGGTTGTACTGTTATTTTATCTCACATCATGGTTTGTAATTAGAAATCATGATTGCTTTTAATGTTGATCTCTCCCATGCACCAGATTATAAATGTGAAGCAGAATGTTTTGCCATTTTATTTACTAATCTAACCTTGGCACCAAGCACAATGGTTGGCACATAGCTGGTGATCAAAAGAAGTATTGAATGAAAAGATGGATAGGCAGGCATATAAATGGAAAAATGTCAGGCATCTTTGTCTTTAAGTCACCTGGGTCACCTCACGGTCAGTCATTCTTAACACTGATCAAGTAGAGCAGGAATCAAGCCTCTCAAGACTCTATAATCTTCAATAGCTCATTATTCTTCCCCCTGATCCCACCCTGACCAACCTGATAAAGGCTTTGACTAAATTAAAACAAATTTCTTCTCTGCTGTGTGATTATTTGTGGCTAAGTCTGTTAATCTACTAAGCACCTGGTAGTCATCTATCTGATCATAAATTATTTTGTTTTTGCATGTTCTAGAGTCTAGTAGGGAGGTTAAGATGTTGTTGAAAGGAATTGGACATTTCAAGGTGGAGAATGAAAAGAAAGGATAAAGCACAGGGAGATCACTTTCCTGTCACCTCTCTAGGCAGGGACTCATAAAGTTAAAGCAGTGGTTCTCAAACTTAACTGCATATTAGATTCATCTACAGAGCTTTTAAATCTCTTGATGTCCTGGTTCTACCCTAGACCAGAATCAGAACATCTGGGGATAGGAGCCAGGAATCAGTATTTCTGTTATGGTAAAATACAAGGAATCAGTGTTTTTTAAAGACACCCAGGGGATTATAGTGTGCATCAAAATTTGGGCACTACTGGCTTGAAGACTTCCTGGCCTCACTGTTGATATGACACATGACTTCCTGTATTAGCCCTTAGGTATCTTCTTGGTCTCACTCCAGATCCAAACCCACTCTGTGGAGATTTATATTAAGGACTAATTTTATTCAACCTCTTGGTCAGAAAGTCAAACCAATTAGGATCTGTAGTCTTCCTGCTGCCATACAGACTGTCCCTCTACATCAGTCAGTGATCCAGAAAACGTCCATAAGCATCTTCCCATTTTCTTAGTTAAGTGATTACACAAGAGAACCCTCCTCACAATTTCCAATGACAAATCGTGAGATTTATACAAAGTACACACTTTCATTTCAAACATACTGACTGGCCTCTCTCCTTCCCTGCCATAAATTAATTAAGTTAAACAGTATAACAAGTCCTCAAAAACTTAAGCACAGAATTATCTTTTGAGTCCACAATTTCACAAATCTAAGAACTGAAAATTAGTGTTCAAACAAAAGCTTGTAAAAGAATGTTCATAGAACACTATTCACAACAAAAAGGCAGAAGCAGTTTATTTATTCATCAATAAATAAACAAATTGTATATACTCATAATGGAATATTATTCGGCCAGAAAAACTAATAATATGCTGATATATGCTATAGTATGGATGTATCTCCAAAACATTATACTAAGTGAAAGCATCCAGCCACAAAAGGTCACATATCATATGATTTTATCCATATGAAATATCCAGAATAAGCAAATACATAGAGACAAAAGATAGACTGATGGTTGCAAAAGACTGGGGAGAAGGAGGAATAGAAAGAGGCTGTTTAATGAGTATGGGGTTTTACTTTGAGTGATGAAAGGTTTTGGAAGTAGGTAGAGGTGGTGGTTGCACAACATTGTGAATGAACTAAATGTCACTGAATCATTCACTTTAAAATTGTTAATAATATGCTATGTGGATTTCAACCCAATAAATTATTTAAAATAAATAAGACTTAAGTTTAAGTATTAGTTATCCCAATGGCTTTGCCTCCATCAATCACTACCAAATAGTTTGGAGTGGGATATGTCTTATTATTTCCAAAGCTACCTCCAGCATGGTTATTGTTTATTCTTTTTTACTTTAGTTTTCACTTTATCTTGAATTTCAGCTCTAGTACAGGTAGCAGCAGTAGAACAGCAAACACACTGAACCAGAATTCAAGAGGCAAATGTTCTATTCCTGGAACTGGTCAACTTGGGCACATTCTTTTTCTTCCAGTAGCCGTGGTTTCACCATCTATGACTTCACATTCTCTCAATGATGTTGTGAGAACAAAGTAAGACATGAAAGTAAAAACTAAATAGCCATGAAAGCGTCCCAGTATATGTTTATGAAGGCTAACAAAGACACTGAGAATCTCCATTTTCTCTTCTAAATAGAGAATGAATTATTTCTTTATTAGTAATTTATAAGTGAGTAATATATTCTCTTTTTTTAAGATTTTATTTATTTATTTATTTGACAGAGAGAGATCATAAGTAGGCAGAGAGACAGGCAGAGAGAGAGGAGGAAGCAGGCTCCCTGTTGAGCAGAGACGCCGATGCAGGGCTGGATCCCAGGACCCTGAGATCATGACCCGAGCTGAAGGCAGAGGCTTTAACCCACTGAGCCACCCACATGCCCCTGAGTAATATATTCTTGGGTATATTTTTATCTTCACATCCTTTGAAGCAACTTTCCTAACGAAAAAATTGATTGTAATTGTTTTTTATTTAAAAAATCAACACCAACCTTCTCTCTAATCAGACATATGCTCATAATACTATTTACATTTACACCATTAACTTTTATGAAAGCTGAAAGCTGAAAACACATAGCTTACTTGGACACTAAATCACTATTTAGGGGAAAAAAAAAAAGGCAGAACAAAGGAACTCCCAAGAGATCAAGGAGTCCCTCTCCTTGTTTTCTCTAAGTTTATTTTCCCTAACACAATCCAGACATCTAGCTTTGGAAACTACCCTTTGTCTCATAGAGCTAATTTCCATATTTAACCTATAATATTTTATGAAAAATACTACATTTTATTCATTCTTTTATACCTCAGAGCACCTAGCAGTACATCTGGCTTATAACAGTAACTCAGTAAATGAATAAAATAATTCAATCTATCAATACCCCAGAGCAGTGGTGGAAGGTATGATGCTCATTTTCTCATTGGTAGAAATTGCAACTATGGAGAGGCTAGGAAATTGTCCCAAAACCACAGAAAATAGTCTCACTTCAATTGTGCTCTGTTATAATCAATGCTTTGGGAAGATAGGTCAAATGGTTACATAGGATAACTTCTTCATTAAAGTTAAGTCAATCTATAGTAAAATTCCAAATCATATTAGTACACAAAACACCATGAATATTAGAAAAAGATAACTACTAGCAGGAGCTACCATGAGTTCACTAAAAATAAATTATTCCAAGGCTATCTTTTATGGAAAATGAAATTAGCACATTGGAGAGAGGATCTGTTGAAAAGATGTATCTGAATTTCAAGGCACTAACAAACTCTATTGTACATTTATAAGGCCATATAAAAAAAGAATTGATTGGAATATATTTATGCATATCTTTAGCTGGAAAAACATTTCCAAAGATTCCACTTATCAGGTCAATGTCAAATACTTATGTAGTCTCTGATGATTAAAACAAGATTTTGTCCTTAAATAATTCAAGAACTGTGTTTTTAAAAAACTAAATATTGACACAAAAATAAACACATAGATTAATGGAACAGAACAGAGAGACTAGAAAGAAACTCATGCATACATGGTCAATTAATTATAACAAAGGAACCAACAATATACAATGGGGAATGGATAGTCTCCTCAATAAATGGTTTTAGAAACACTGGACAACCACACACAAAAGAATAAATCTGGATCCCATCTTACACCATACACAAAAATTGACTCAAAATGAATTAAAGTTGTAAATATAAGCCCTAAAACCATAAAACTGCTATGAGAAAACATAGGGGGTAAGTTCCTTGACACTGATCTTGGCAAAGATTTTTTTTCTTTTTAAAGATTTTATTTATTTATTTGAGAGACAGAGAAAGTGAGAGAGAGCATGAGCAGAGAAAAGGTTAGAGGAAGAAGCAGACTCCCCGTGGAGCTGGGAGCCCGATGTGGGACTTGATCCTGGAACTCAAGGATCATGACCTGAGCCGAAGGCAGTTGCTCAACCAACTGAGCTACCCAGACGCCCAGCAAAGATTTTTTTTTTCTTTGACATCAAAAACAAAGGTGATAAAAGCAAAAATACACAGAGAAAATGGTGGAGTATGAGAACCCTAAGCTCACCTCATCCCATGGATACAACTAGATGGCAGTATCAGTGTAGATAACTAAGAAAAACAGGAAGATTGTCAGAACTGTCCACAGCTAAATGTAGAGAAGAGCCCACACTGAAGAGAGTAGGAAGGGCAGAGATGTGATGGGGAACTAAACAGACCTGCAGGACTATCCACAGGAGGAAGGGATGCTGTGGATGTGGAGAAGGGAAGAGAAACAATCTCTCACACCAGGGGAAGCTGAAAAAAGCTTCCGGGGGCCCACGTGGGGAAGACAAATCCCCAATAACATTTGGCTTTGAAAACCAGAGGGGCCTAATATTGCAAGTTCTTAAAATCATCTTTAAACTTGGAAATTTAAAAATCAGTGGGCTTGCTGCAATATGCACAATGAGCACTGGGTGTTATGTGCAAACAATGAATCATAGAACACTACATCAAAACCTAATGAAGCACTGTATGGTGACTAACAAACATAATAAAAAATAAATAAAATAAAAATCAGTGGGCTACTAAAAGAGCCAGAAGGATGAGAGGGAACTGAGTCCCTGCCCTTAAAGGTACAATACAACAAACAACCCACGTAGATACAATATAGAAGCAGCAATTTAAAAAATTAATGGGGTATACAGGAGGGAGATTTGTTTACTAATCTCAGAGCATGTTCTGGAGGGGCAGGGATTGTTAGGATACTTCTTCAGGAACAAAGGAGCTGGCAGTGCCATTTCCCTCCTCTGTCACCCAGCATAAACACATGGACACATATATGAACCCATCACCAACACTTGCTACCTAGTTCATTAACAATGCACCATGCCCCCACATTCTTCTATAGACATACCTCCTGTCCTTGGCCATGATTCTCTGTCTCCTCCCACAGCAGACCCCCTCAGAACTTGACACCATCTGCCCACTCCCTTCAATTTGGTCTGCCCGAGTTCCTGGTGGCTAAAGGTCCCCTCCTGATGGCTTGGACCTTGCTGGCACAGTGTGCCCTGCCCCTGCATTCTCCTGCAGTTCACAGCTACTGTATGTCTGGCAAATAACACCTGGTCTTACTCAACCCAAGGCAGCCCCAGACTGGCCCACTAACAACACAGGGACCAAATTTTGCCAAAACCTGCAAAAGAACCATGCAGATGACTGGACTGAAGGCAAAAGTGGCTCAGCCACAACAACAGGGCATATGCAAAATAGATAGGAGACATCTCTGAAGTGCCAAGTTCTGGTGACAGGAGAAATTGCAATGCAGGGCACTTCAAGACTTCTTTTTCATAAGGCCACTATTTTCAAGAGCGGGAGACATATCTGATACTCCTAACACACAGAAAAAGACACAGAATTAGACAAAATGAGAAGACAGTGAAATATGTCCCAAATGAAAAAATAGGACAAAATTACAGCAAGAGATCTAAGCAAAAAAAAAAAGATAAGTAACATGGCTGATAGAGAATTTAAAATAATGATCATAGAGACACTCACTGGACATAGAGTGGAGGACCTCATTGAAACCCCTAACAAAGAGATAGAAAACATAAAAAGGAACCAATCAGAGATGTAGAACTCTACAAATACAATTAAAAACACACTAGATAGAACAAAGAGTAGACAAGAGGAAGCAGAAGAACAGATCAGCAACCTAGAGGACAGAGGAAGAGAAAGCAATCAAGATGAATGGGAGAGAGAAAATATAATAATAAATGAAAATAGACTTAGAGAATTCAGCAAATCCATCAACCTGATTAACATCTGAGTTAGAGGGATCCCAGAAGAAGAGAGAGAAAAGGGGGCAAAAATTTAATTGAAGAAATAGTAGCTGAAACCCCCCCAAATCTGGGAAAAGAAACAGAAATCCAGATTCAGGAAGCATAGACCATCCCCAAGAAAACCAACCCAAGGAGGTCTACATCAAAACACATAGTAATTAAAATGGCAAAAAGTAGTGATAGAGAGAATTTTAAAAGCAGCAATATAAAAGAAAATAGTTACATACAAGTAAAACCCCATAAGGCTTTCAGGTATTTTTTAGCTTACCAGCCAGAAGGGAGGGGCATGATTTATTCAAATTGCTGGAAGAAAAAAACCTGCAGCAAGAGTACCTTATCTAGCAAGGCCATCATGCAGAATAGGAGAGGTAAAGAGTTTCCTGGACAAACAAAAGTTAAAGGAATTCATGAATACAAAACCACCCTTACAAGACATGTTAAAGGGGATTCTTTGAGTGGAATGGAAAGGCAATAAGTAGGAATAAGAAAAATAGGAAACACCAAGCCAATACAATTAAGTATATCTAAAAAATCAGTTAAGGGACTCACAAAATAGAAGGTGTAAAATATGACACCATATGCCTTGTAAATATAAGCCCTAAAACCATAAAACTGCTATGAGAAAATATAGGGGGTAAGCTTCTTGACACTGATCTTGGCAAAGATTTTTTTATTTGACATCAAAAACAAAGGCGATAAAAGCAAAAATATACACAGAGAAAATGGTGGAGTAGGAGAACCCTAAGCTCACCTCATCCAGAAGCATGGAGGAGGGGTAGTTGTAAAGAACAGATTCAAACTTAAGGAACCATCAACTTCATACTGAATGCTATATGCTTAAGATGATATACAAACCTAACAATAACCACGAAATCAAAAGATATGAAAAAAAATAAAGAGGAAGGAACCCAAGTATTATCACTAAAGCAAGCCAACAAACCATGAGAGAAGACAGCAAGAGAAAAAAATAAACAGGAGAACTACAAAACAACCACAAAACAAGTAACAAAATGGCAATAAGTACATACCTATCAATAATAACTCTGAATGTAAATGGACTAAAGGCTCCAATTAAAAGACATAGGGTGACAGAATGGATTAAAAGAGCAAGACCCATCTATATGCTGCCCATAGGAGATGTATTTCAGACGTAAAGACACAGGCAGATTGAAAGTGAAGGGATGGAAAACACTTATCAGGCAAACGGAAGTGAAATGAAAGCCAGGTAGCAATACTTACATTGAACAAAATAGATGTTATTTTTTATTTAAGTTTTTATTTTAATTCTAGTTAGTTAATATACAATGTTATATTACTTTAAAGTGTACAGTATAGCAATTCAACAGTTCCATACATCACCCTGTGCTAACAGGGCAAGGGTACTCTATAATCTCCATCACCTATTTAACCAATCCCCCCACCCTCTTCCCCCTCTGGTAACTATCAGATTGTTCTCTATAATTAAGAGTCTGTTCCTTGCTTTACCTCTCTCTGCCTCCCTCTCTCTCTCTCCTCCATTTATTCCCTATTTATTGTACAAGGCCAGCATGACCCAGAAAACCAAAGCCATATAAGAAACCACAAAAAAAGAGAACTACAGGACAATAACTTTGATGAACACAGATGCAAAAATCCTCAACAAAATACTAGCAAACATAATGCAACAATATATTAAAAAAATCATCTTCATGATAAGTGTGATTTATTCCTGGGACATAAGGGTGGTTCAATATTCACAAATTAATCAACATGATACTTCATATCAACAAGATAAAGGATACAAACCATATGATTGTTTCAATAGATGCAGTAAAAGCATTTGACAAAATACAATATCCATTCAAGATTAAAACCCTCAACAAAGTAGGTTTAGAGAGAATACACCTCAACATAATAAAGGCCACAGATGAAAAACCCATAGTTAACATCATACCCAATGATGAAAAAGTGAGATTTCCCCCCCTAAAGTCAGGAACAAGACAAGGATGTCCACTCACCACTTTTATTCAATACAGCACTGGAAGTCCTAGCCACAGCAATCAGACCACAAAAAAAGAATAAAAGGCATCTAAATTGGTAAGGAAGGAGTATCACTTTCATTAATTGCAGATGACATCATAGTATATATAGAAACCCTAAAGGCTCCACAAAAAAACCAGTAGAAGAAATAAATGAATTCAGTAATGTTGCTGGATAAAAAAATCAATGTACAGAAATCCATTGCATTTCTATACAGCAATAATGAAGTAGCAGAAATGGAAATTAAGAAAACAATCCCATTTACAACTGCACCCAAAGGAATAAAACACCTACAAATCAACTTAACCAAGGAGATGAAATATCTGTACTCTGAAAACTATAAAACATTTTTTAAGGAAATCGAAGACAACACAAACAAATGGAAAGATATTCCATGCTCATAGATTGGGAGAACATATATAGTAAAAATGTCCATACTACCAAAAACAATCTACAGATTGAATGCAAGCTCTATCAAAATACCAGCACTGTTTTTCATGGAATTAGAACAAAAAAACCTAAAATTAATAGGGAACAACAAAAGACCCTGAATAGCCAAAGCAATCTTGGAAAAACAGATCTGGAGGTATCATAATTCCAGATTTGAGGATATACTATAAACCTATTGCAATGAAAACAGTATGGTACTGGCACAAAATAGACACACATATCAGTGAAACAGAATAGAGTGCTCAGAAATAAATCCACGAATTAATTTTCAACAAAGGAGGCAAGAATATCCAAAAAGAAAAAGACAGTCCCTTCAACAAAGGGTGTTGGGAAAACTGAACAGCTATATGTAAAAGAATGAAACTGTACCACTTTCTTAAACTATCCACAAAAATAGGCTCAAAGTGGATTAAGGACCTAAATATGAGACCTGAAACTGTAAAAATCCTAGAAGACAGGACTGGCAGTAAGTTCTCTGAAATTGGCTATAGCAACATTTTTCTCACTATGCCTTCTCAGGCAAGAGAGACAAAAGCAAAAATAAACTGTTGGAACTACATCAACATAAATGCTTTGGAATGCCTGAGGCTCAGCTGGTTAAGCATCTGCCTTCAGCTCAGGTCATGAACCTGGGGTCCTGGGATCAAACCCCAAATTGGACTCCCTGCTTAGTGGGGAGTCTGCTTCTCCCTCTGCCCCTCCCTGCAATTTCTGCTTGCTCTCTCTCTCTCTAAAATAAGTAAAATCTTTTAAAGAATTAAAAAAATTAGGGGCACCTGGGTGGCTGAGTCATTAAGTGTCTGCCTTCAGCTCAGTTCGTGATCCCAGAGTCCTGGGATTGAGCCCTGCATCGGGTTCCCTGCTCAGTGGGAAGCCTGCTTCTCCCTCTCCCACTTCCCCTGCTTGTGTCTCCTCTCTCATTGTGTGTCTCTCTGTCAAATAAATAAATAAAATCTTTTTAAAAAAGAATTTAAAAATTTTTTTAAAAATAAATGCTTCTCAAAAAAAAAAATTGCTTCTCCATAGTGAAGGAATCAATCAAAATGAAAAGACAACCTACTGAGTAGGAGAAAATATTTGCAAATGACATATCAAATAAAGTGTTAATATCCAAATATATATTAATATCTTATATAACTCAACACCAAATAATCCAATTAAAAAATGGACAGAAGACATGAATACACATTTTCCCAAAAACACACAGATTGACAAGTAAATGAAAATATGATCAACATCACTGATCATCAGGGAAATGCAAATCAAATCACAGTGAAATACCACCTAACACCTGTCAAAATGGTTAAAATCAAAATGTCAAGAAACAACAAGTGTCAGCAAGGATGTGAAGAAAAAGTAATCCTCGTGCATTGTTGGTGGGAATGCAAAATGGTATAGCCACTGTAGAAAACAATATAGAGGTTCTTCAAAAATTAAAATACTAAAAAAATTTTAAATTAGAACAACCCTATGATCCATCAATTCTACTACTATTTATCCAAAGAATGCAAAAACACTAATTTAAAAAGATATATATAAAAACCCCTATATTTATTGCAGCATTATTTACAATGGCCAAAGTGTGGAAGCAGTCTGAGTGTCCATCAATAGATGAATGGATAAATAAGCTGTATTATATATACACAATGGGATATTATCCAGCCACAAAAAAGAATATTTTACTATTTGCAATGACGTGGATGGATCTACAGAGTATAATGCTAAGCAAAATAAGTCAGAGAAAGACAAATACCATATGATTTCACTAATATGTGAAAGTAAAGGAACAAAATGGGCAGAGAAGGGGGAGACATAGACGGAAAGAGAGAGACAGAAACCAAGAAATAGACACTTAATTATAGAGAACAAACTAATGGTTACCAAAGGGTATGTGGGTAGGGGTATGGGTGAAATAGGTGAAGGGGATTGAGTTCATTTATCATGATGTACACTGAATAATGTGAAGAATTGATGAATCACTATATGGTACATACAAAACTAATATAACACTATGTTGACTATACTGGAATGAAAGAACAAACAAAGCTAGAGGCATCACAATACTTAAATTCAAGTTACATAACAAAGCTATAGTAATAAAAACAATATGCTACTGGCAAAGAAAAAAAGCATATAGATCAGTGGAACAGAATACAGAATACAGAAAGAAATCTACATATTGATGGTCAACTGATCTTTGACATTGTTGTCAGGAACATACACTAGGGAAAGAATGTCTCTTGAATAAGTGGTGTTGAGAAAACTTAATGTCCACTTGCAAAAGTATAAAAATGGGCCCCCACCTTATACTTATCACAAAAATTAAACTGAAATGGATTGAAGATTTAAATGTAAGACTTAAAACCATAAAATTTCTAGAAGAAAACATGGGGGGAAAGATCCTTGATCTAGGCAATGATTTCTTGGATAAGACACCAAAATACAAGAAACAAGAACAAAATAAAGAAATGGGATAGCATTAAACTTAAAGGCTTCTGAACAGCAAAGGAAACAATAAATTGAAAATACAACCCACAGAATGGGAGAAAATATTCATAAACCATATATTGAATAGGGGACTAACATCCAAAATATATAACAAATCCCTACAACTCAGTAACAAAAGAGAAAATAATCCAATTAAAAATGGGAAGTTTTCTGAAGAAGACATACAAATGGCCAACAGGCATGTGAAAAGGTGCTCAACATCACTCATCATAAGGAAAATGCAAATCAAAAGCACAATGAGATATCATCTCACACCTGTCAGAATGGTTAAAATCAAAACCTCAAGAAACAAAAAGCATTGGCAAGGATCCTGTAATTGCAGTACTTGGTATTTAGCCCCAAAATACACAAACACTAGTTCAGTGTTTATTGCAGCATCATTTACAATAGCCAAATTGTGGAAGCAGCTCAAGTGTCCATCAATAGATGAATGCATGGGGTACACACACACACACACACACATACACACACACACACAGGAATACTATTCAGCCATAAAAAAGAATGAAATCTTGTCATTTGCAAAAACATGGGTGGATCTAGAGAGTATAATGCTAAATAAAATTTCAGTCACAGAAAGACAAATACCATACGATTTCACTTATATGTGGAATTTAAGAAACAAAACAAATGAACAAAGAAAAAAAGAGACAAACCAAAAAAGAGGCTTTTAACTACAGAGAGCGAATAGACAGTTACCAGTGGGGAGGTGGGTAGGGGGATGGATGATGGGGATTGAGAGTATACTTATCATGATGAGGGGTGAGTAATGTATAGAATTGTTGAATCACTGAGGTGCCCAGATGGCTCAGTCAGTTAAGCATCTGACTCATGATTTCAGTTCAGGTCATGATCTCAGGGTTGTGTGACTGAGCCCTGCCTCAGGCTCCTTGCTGAGCGTGGAGTCTGCTTGGGATTCCCTCTTTCTCCGCCCTCCCCTGTTCAGTCTCTCTCTCTCTCAAATAAATAAATAAATAAATAAATAAATAAATAAATAAATAAATAAATAAATAAAATATTTAAAAGCAAAAGAATTGTTGAATCACTATATTGCAAACTTGAAACCAATATAACACTGTATATTAAGTACACTGGACTAAAATATAAAAAAAATTAAAAAGCGAAAATAAGCAAGTGGGACTACATCAAACTAAATAGACTCTGCACAGCAAAGGAAACAATCAACAAAATGAAAGGCAACCCATGGAATAGGAGATAATATTTGTAAATCATATATATAATAAAGGGTTAATATCCAAAGTAATTCACACAACTCTATAGCAAACGCAAACAATCCAAAATGGGCAAAGAAACTGAATCAACATTTTCCCAAAGAAGACATACAAATGGCTGACGGATATATGAAAAAGATGCTCAACATCACAACTTACTTGGGAAATGCAAATCAAAAACCACAATGAGATATCACACCTGTTAGTATGGCTATCATTAAAAAAAATAAGAGAAAATAAATTTTGGCAAGGATACGGGGAATAGGGAACACTGTGCACTGTTGGTATGAATGCAAGTTGGTGTAGCCACTACAGAATACAGTATGGAGGTTTCTCAAAAAAAATTATAGAACTACCATATGATCTAACAATCCCACTTCTGGATGTATGTTTGAAGAAAATGAAATTAATATCTAGAAAAGATAACTGCACCTCCATGTTCATTATAGCATTATTCATATTAGCCAAGACATGGAAATAACCCGTGTCCATCAAGAGATGAATAGACAAGAGAGGAGCAAGATAGTGGAAGAGTAAAAGACCTAACATCAACAGGTCCCAGGAATTCAGCTAGATAGCTATCAAACCATTCTGAACACCTACAAACTCAACAGGAAATCAAAGAGAGGAAGAGAGGCAATTCTAAGAACAGAAGAGTGACCACTTTCCAGAAGGTAGAACGTGCAAGGAAGTGAATCCAAGGTGATATATGGGAAGATAGACCATGGAGGGAGGGGCTGGCCCACGGCAAGCAGTAGAGCAGTGGAGCAAAAAATCAGAACTATTAGAAGTCTGCTAAGTGGAGGGTGGAGACCTCACTGAGACAGTGTGGCCCTAGGACCTACAGGGTCACAAAAAGACCAGGGATGCCTGAATGTGGCAGAGCCCCCAAGTATCAGAGAGGGAGCTAAGGAATGGGCTTTCAGCTGAGGTTTACCTTAAACCATGATGTGAAGCACAGTCAGGCCACTGCTCTTTGAGCAAGGACCCTACAAGTGGCAGATCCAGGGAGAACCCCTCCTTCCTCCTCCAAGAGGAGTGGCACAGGAGCACACTGCAGGAATCTGCTAGGATTGGAGACTCCAAATGGGGCCATGCACAAGAGATAGAAACATTTGGTCACAGGCTGGGTGAGCATGGAGTGTGGCCAGAGACCAGGGAGATGGGAATGATTGATGGCTTTTCTCTGAGGGCGCACTGAGGAGTGGGGCCCCAAGCTCTCGGCTCCGATGGGGCCAGAGATTGGGAGGCCACCATCTTCATTCCCATCTTCCAAGCTGTATGGAAAGCATTCAGGGAACAAAAGCTACTGAGAACAAAACCAAGCAGATTACATAGCCTAGCCTCTGGTAAGGGCAGTGCAATTCCAACTTGGGCAAAGACATTTGAGAATCAATGCAATAGACCCCTCTCCCAGAAGATCAACAAGAACATTCAGACAAGACAAAGTTCACTGATCAATGAGAACTGCAAAACTTCAGAACAGCAGGAATAAAGCACACAGAATTCGTGGCTTTTTTCCCATGATTCTTGAGACTTTCAAAGTTAATTTTTTTATTTTATTTTTTCTTATTCTATTTTTTAAATTTACGATTTTTTATTTATAAATTTTTTATTTTAAATTTTTTAAAATTTTCCCTTTCTTGTTTTAACATTTTTCTATTTTATCAATACCTTTTAAAAATCTTTTTAAATTTTCATTGTTATATTCTATCCCTTCATTGTATTTAGCCTTATTTTTTATATACATATAAGTTTTTCTTTCTTTAAAGTTTTGGGATACAATTTCCTCTAACAGGTCAAAATATACCCTAAATCTAGCACATAGCTTTGTCTCCAGCCTGATCACATTCTTTCCTTTGTTTTTATTTTTTTCAACCAACTTCTTATCAATTCCTTTTTTTTAGAATCTTTTTAATTTATACCTTTACTGTCATATTCCATTGCTTCATTGGGTTTACGCTTATTTTTGTGTAGATAGATAGATAGATAGATAGATAGATAGATAGATATAGATATAGATATAGATATAGATATAGATATAGATATAGATATAGATATAGATATGTTTTTCTTCTCTTAAAATCTTGGGAAGCAGTTTCTTCTACCAGATCAAAATACATCCAAAATCAAGTGTGTGGCTCTGTTCTATTCACCAGTCAAACATATATATATGTTAATATATATATATATATATATATATATATATATATATATATATATGAATGAGAGAACAAAATTCTAAAAGGGTAGCAATGACCCCAGAAAAATATACACTAAGCAAGTCAGAATAGATGCCAAACTGGGTCTATATATATAAAAAATATATATATATTTTTATCCCCTCCATTCTTGTCCAGCCCCCCCCCCCCAGTTTTGGGTCTATTCTGACTTGATTAGTGTATATTTTTCTGGGGTCATTAATACCCTTTTATAATTTTGTTTTTTCATTCATCTATTCTTATCTGGATAAAATGACAAGGTAGAAAAACACACCTCAAGAAAAAAAAAAAAGAGGTGGTACCAATGGATAGGGACCTAATCAATATGGACATTAGTAAGATGTTAGATCTAGAGTTCAGAATGATAATTATCAAGGTGCTAGCTAGGCTCAAAAAAAGCAAGGAAGATACTAGAGAATCTCTTTCTGGAGAAATAAAAGAACTAAAATCTAAACAAGTTGAAATCACAAAAGCTATTAATGAGGTGCAATAAAAAATGGAGGCTCTTGGGAGAGCCTGGTGGTGGGTATTGAGAAGGGCACGTATTGCATGGAGCACTGGGTGTGGTGCATGGACAATCAATCTTGTAACACTGAAAAAATAAACATATTTGGGGAAAAAATAAAGAAGAATTTTAAAAATTCATGGAAACAGATGAAAATGAAAACACAACTGTTCAAAATCTTTGGGAGACAGTAAAGGCAGTCCTAAGAGGAAAGTATATAGCAATACAAGCCTTTCTCAAAAAACAAGAAAGGTCTCAAGTACACAACCTAACCCTACACCTAAAGGAGCTGGAGAAAGAACAGCAAAGAATGCCTGAAACTGTTCCAAAAACTAGAAATGGAAGGAAAACTGCCAAACTCATTTTATGAGACCAACATTACCTTGATCCCAAAACAAGAAAAAGACCCCATCAAAAAGAGAATTACAGACCAATATCCCTGATGAACATGGATGCAAAAATTCTCATCAAAATACTAGCCAGTAGGATCCAACAGTACATTAAAAGGATTATTCGCCACGACCAAGTGGGATTTATTCCTGGGCTGCAAGGTTGGTTCAACATCTGCAAATCAACCAATGTGATACAATACATTAATAAAAGAAAGAACAAGAACCATATGATACTCTCAATTGATGCTGAAAAAGCATTTGACAAAGCACAGCACTCTTTCTTGATCAAAACTCTTCAAAGTGTAGGGATAGAAGGTACATACCACAATATCATCAAAGCTATCTATGAAAAACCCACAGCAAACATCATTCTCAATGAGAAAAAACTGAGAGCTTTTCCCCTAACATCAGGAACATGGCAGGGATGTCCACTATCTCCACTGCTATTCAACATAGTACTAGAAGTCCTAGCCTCAGCAATCAGAACAAAAAGAAATAAAAGGCATCCCAATTGGCAAAGAAGAAGTCAAACTCTCATTCTTTGCAGATGATATGATACTTTATGTGGAAAACCCAAAAGACTCTACTTCAAAACTGCCAGAACTCATACAGGAATTCAGTGAAGTGTCAGGATATAAAATCATTGCACAGAAATCAGTTGCATTTCTATCGGCCCTTTGTCTATAGTGTCACTTGCAAATATCTTCTGCCATTCTCTGGGTTGCCTCTTTGTTTTGTTGACTGTTTCCATTGCTGTGCATAAGTTTTTTATCTTGATGAAGTCCCAAAACTTCATTTGCGCTTTTGTTTCCCTTGCCTTTGGAGACGTGTCTTGAAAGACGTTTCTGTGACTGATTTCAAAGTGGTTACTGTCTATGTTCTCCTTTAGGATTTTGATGGATTTCTGTCTCACATGCATAGAAATTATTAAGAAGTCTATGCACCTATGTTCAAAAATAAATACTATAATATATAAGATAGAGGCAGTTGGCTGGCCAACAGCCATGGCAGTAAGATCTGGTGGATTTTATTTGATTAAAAAGCTGAAAGTAATCCAAGAGGGTAATGTCATCACCATATAGACTAATTATATTTTAGGCTACATCAATAAAAGTATGATACATAAAAGGGCAGAAATAATAGTCCTCATTGTACCATGAAGTAGTTAGAAAACATCTAGAGTATTATGCTCTGTTCCAGAAAGTACAGCTGACATTGTATATTTATACACTGGAAAGTTTCCAGAGCAGTATTTCCCAAGCTGATCTATAGATTACTCGCATGTAAGTGAGATATTAATAGGTATTTGGAGGTGAAGGGAAAGCCCCATGGTCACAAAAGATGACATATTAAAATTGCTTCCTACATATTCATAATTATTATTAAAACATTAAGGAATCTGTGTAGTCCTACATTAAAAACCTATTTGACTTTGTTAAGTTACCCAAGCATTTGATAAAATAATTTTTTAAAAGACTGGATCACTTATTGATTTCTCACAGGATATTAATATTTAGTGGAACACAGTTTGAAAGATCCTGATAGGAACAGTGATCAGGACTGTGAAAGGCTTTGAAATCTGATAATATAAAGGATATTTGAAGACACTGAAGATAGAAATTCCCTCAAATATACCAAGGCTCATCATGTGAAAGGAGAATAGACTTTATTTAGAGGGCAAAAGGAGTAAACATTCTCAAAAAAAAAGAATAATTCTCTGATTAAAACTGGCCAACAATGGAAAGAACTTCCTACAGAGGTTTAAAGTGGGAATACTACCTCACTTACTAGAGATATTCAAGTAGAATCTCGATAGCTAACCATTAGAGTTGCTACAAAACACACAAAAAAATGTTCATTGTCATTACCCATCAGGGAGATTCAAATCAAAACCACATTGAGATACCACCTTACACCAGTTAGAATGGCCAAAAGTAACAAGATGGTAAACAACAAATGTTGGAGTGGATGTGGAGAAAGGGGAACCCTCTTATACTGTTGGTGGGAATGCAAGTTGGTGCAGCCACTTTGGAAAATAGTGTGGAGATTCCTGAAGAAACTAAAAATAGAGCTACACTATGACCCTGAAATTGCACTACTGGGTATTTACCCCAAAGATACAGATGTAGTGAAAAGAAGGGCCACATGTACCCCAATCTTCATAGCAGCAATGGCCACAATCGCCAAACGTGGAAAGAGCCAAGATGCCCTTCAACAGATGAATGGATAAAGAAGATATGGTCTACGTATTGCATGGAGCACTGGGTGTGGTGCATGAACAATCAATCTTGTAACACTGAAAAATTAAAATAAACATATTTGGGGAGAAAAAAACATATAAAAAAAGAAGATATGGTCTATGTATACAATGGAATATTACACCTCCATCAGAAAGGATGAATACCCAACTTCTGTATCAACATGGATGGGACTGGAAGAGATTATGCTGTGAAATAAGTCAAGCAGAGAGTCAATTATCATATGGCTTCACTTACGTGTGGAGGATAAGGAAAAACATGGAGGACATTGGGAGAAGGAAAGGAAGAGTGAATTGAGGGAAATTGGAGGGGGAGATGAAGCATGAGAGACTATGGACTCTGAGAAACAAACTGAGGGTTTTGGAGGGGAGGGGTTTGGGGGGTTGGGTGAGCCTGGTGGTAGGTATTGAGGAGGGCATGTATTGCATGGAGCACTGGGTGTGGCACATGAACAATGAATCTTGGAACACTGAAAAAATAAAATTAAATTAAAAAATAAAATTTTAAAAATTTTAAAAAGGGATTATTATCCTGGAAGAGAGGTTGATCCAGAAAAAGTTGGAAGTTCCTTCAAGAGAACATTCTGTGCCTCACTATTCAACTTACAGACATTTCGTGATTTAACAGGCATTTCAACTATGTTTCTGAAATATGGGGTGATTCAGTGATGAATTGAAACTAGGTGATGGTGTTTACCTAGGGATACACAGGGTGTGCTCCTTAGTGTAAAGATCAGGCAGCACACTTAATTTCACACTATCCAGTCACTACACACTTAGAGGGCCAGGAAAGGATACACAGTGGGCAAGAACTTGGATGGCAGTAAGAAAATAGATGTAGCACTTTAGAATCATCAAACAGAAGAATAAAAGAGCTGGAATCTAAATTCATTTACAGGTCATCAAGAAAAGGACAGGAATGGGTTTTCTCAAAATTAATAAGCCATTGGTAGAAGAACTATGGCTATAATTGAAGTCTTCTCTAAGTCCAAGACTATTTCCACCATGCCAAACCCCTGAGATCTTATGACAGGGGTTTATAATAATGTGGAGTCCTCTCAAGAAGGAAGTTACCCTTTGGTTTTAATATAAATATAATCAATGTTCAGTAAATCTATGTTTAGTTATTAAAATCTTCCTAAGGAGTTAACTGCTCCATTGACCAAGTGTAGACTTTATGTGCTACGCTGCCACAAATCATGTATAATTCTATAATTATGCCCAATAACTTGCTTATATGTTTTCTATTTAACTCCCTTTTTCTAAAAATCAAAATGCTGTAGTTATCTCCTGAACTGAAAAGCTGTTTTGGTTATTTATAAGACTGTATCTATCTTTCAACTGGAAAATAATTTATGTGCTGTCCTTGTCATCTAATACTATGAACATTACTCTGTCAGATATGTTATTTATATGACTTCCCTCTTCAAGATTCATGGAGAAGAAAATTCTTACATTCATTCATTCTTCTTGTCCCTTTTCCTGTGGGGAATGGAAGCTATTTCCAAAAAAACAAGGTTATATTAAAATTGCCACTTGGGAGAGGTTTTACCCTTTCTGTCCATCTTGTGTTCATTATTTCAGTAAACACCTGCCAAGCGCCTTCCTTCCCAGTACTTGGGTGGAAGAAAAGGAACAAAACTCATATTCATTGATTTTGCTTAGGGATTTATGTAATTTATTTCCTTAATCTCCAGCACAACCTGACAAAATACTTATCTTAACCCTGTTTTTACAGATGATAAAAAGATTTGGGAAGGTAAGAAAGTGCTCCACGTTCACACAGCTAGAACCACTGGCAGAGATAGGACTGATCGACCTCTTGGTCTGTCTGACTAAGACATCAATGTTTTCTGCTGCAATTCCTGTTCGAAGGGGAAGAGATTCATGTCAAGGCAGAGTACAAAGTACACAGAAGCTATCCTACTATGAGCATGACACGGGCCCTAGAATGCTTTTGCTTTCACCCACAAACCTTATCTTGCTTGGGTGAAAGAGAGGAAAGGTATAACACAGGTAATATAGTCAATAGTATTGTAATAGTGTTGTATGGTGACAGACGGTAGCTATGTTTGTGGTGAGCATAACATAACGTATAGAGACGTTGAATCACTATGTTTTATACCTGAAACTCATATAACATTGTGTAGCAATTATACTTTAATTTTAAAAAAGGCATGTGGTAATTCACAATTTGCCTGAATAGACAAAATCTGACTTGTATATGCCTCGCTGGATGAGACTAATTGAAAAGCAAAAGAGCAGTGCCTGATATGCTGGGCCTCCTTCGAAGTTTCTTGGCTGAAAGTGGCCAGATTCTTACTGTGGCTCAAGGTTCTTATCAGGGGGTAAACGTTTAAATTTTGAAGGAAAACAGGCACCTGTGGTGGTCAAGTACTTCGCAAACGACTTGCCTCCTTGTTTTGTGCTTGCACTTGGTGTACTGATATGACCCCAATAAAAGTGGAGACAAAACTTGGCTTGAGGACTTTTGCCACTACAGCATCTCAGTCTCCAGACCTCTCCTTTCTCTTGGTAAGGTGTCTGGAGTAATCTTTTCATTCGCTGTCTCAGGGTTTGGTAGCCAAACCCAACAAAGATGGGCAGGTAGAAAAAATATTAAGGTAGTATAAATGATCTTTAGCAAATTACTTTAAATGTAAATAAGCTAACTACTCCAGGTAAAAGACTAAGGTTTTCAAACCGGATAAAACAACAAAACTCAACGATCAGCTGCTAACAAGTGAAATATAAACATACATAAATTTTGAAAAGAATGGACAAGGATATACAATGCAAATACTAAGTCCTCCACTTCCCCCCCAAAAGTAGTGTAGCTAAACTGATTGTAGTCAAGGAGCACAGACTTTGGAGGAAGAAGCATTATTTAAAAAAAAAAAAAAAAGAGGGAGTCTTCATAATGATAAAGGAGTTAATCAAACATGAAAATATCACAACTATAATCTGTATGCTGTCGACATCTTGCATTTATATCTATAAAATAAAAACTGAAAGAAGTAAAAGGTAAAATACGCATAGCAACCAGACAAAGAGTATTTTCTGGCTTAAGATATTATTGACATAAAACATATATAGGTTTACGCTATAAAATGGGATGATCTGATAAATGCATATATTGTAAAATGATTACCACTATAATGTTACTTAACACTTCCATCCCCTCACATAATTACCTTTTTTGCGTGGGGGGATGATAACATCTATGTTCTACTTTCTTACCAACTTTCAAGTATATAATACAGTACTGTTAATTAATTACAGTCAACAATGCTGTATGTTGGTTTTCCAGAACTTATTCATCTTAAGAGCTGGAAGTTTGTACCCTTTGACAAACATCTCTCCATTTTTCCACTCCTCTATCCAGCCCCTGGAAATTACCGTTCTACACTCTATTTCCACGAGTTTGGATTTTTTTTTTATTTATTTTTTTAAAATATTTTACTTATTTATTTGACAGAGAGAGAGTAGGCAGAGAGGCAGACAGAGAGAGAGGGGGAAGCAGGCTCCCGGTTAAGCAGAGAGCCCGATGTGGGGCTCGATCCCAGGACCCTGAGATCATGACCTGAGCTGAAGGCAGAGGCTTAACCCACTGAGCCACCCAGGCGCCCCAGAGTTTGGATTTTTAGTTTTCACTTATAGGTGAGAATATACAGTATTTGTCTTTCCCTGACTTATTTTACTTAGCATAATGTCTTCTAATATATATTTGTCTATGTATTTTCCTTACGTTTTATAATATTAAAATCATTTAGACTTTATTCTCTAACCATAGTGAAATTAAGCTAAAAATAAGTTTCAATATGATAAGAAAATCACAAACTCCATGTAAATTAAACAACAAACTTCTAAATAATTCATGGATCAAAAAGAAATTTAAAAGATATCAAAAAAAAATTTTACATTGAATATATCTAATAATGAAGATACATTTTTAAATTTATGGGGTGCAGTTAAGTCTGTGTTTAGATGAAATATATAGCCTTGGTATTATATATTAGAAAATAAAACAAAATAAATGGGAGGTAATCAATAAAATATAAAAGAAACAGAAAGGAAGGAAAAAACAATGAAGATAAAGGTAATTCTTTGAAAAAAAATAAAATTGATGAATCCTTCATAAGGCAGATTAAAAAAAAATAGAAAACAAAAATGACCAATATTAAGAATGGAAAGTTGATTATCACTACAGGTGCTATAGTGAAGAAGGAGGAGGAGGAGGAAGAAGGAAAAAGGAAGAAAAGAAGAAGAAGAAGAAGAAGAAGAAGAAGGAGAGAAGGCGAGGAAGAGGAGGATATTAACAGTTTCTTGGCAATAAATTTCACAACCTGTATAAAATGGATAAATTCCTTGAAAAACACTTCTTACAGAAATGAGAGAAGAAACAGAAAATCCAATAGTCGAATGATGTTTAATACTTGATTTAAAGTGGACTCTGAGCAGGAGGGGGGCAAGATGGCGGAGAAGTAGGAGATCCTACAGCAACCGGTCCCCAAAAGTGAGCTGGAAATCTACCAGAACACGCTGAACACCCATGAAATCACCCTGAGGAGAAAGATTTCTCACTCCAGGATCTCTCCGAGAGCAGAAGACAGCAGTGGAGGGGTAAAAGCAAAGTGGGAACACTGAAACTGATATCGGAGGATAAACAAAAGGGGGAGGGAGCCACCAGAAGCTAACCAAGGACAGTAATACCCCAAAGGAAAGTGCCCGGTGGCGGGAGACCAGCATTAACGTAAAGTCCGTTAAAAACACTTAAAAAGGGCAAAAAGTTCTGAGGAGTGACTAGTGGAAGGGGGTGGTCGCGGGCACCAGCGCTTGGACCCACCCTCCCAGGAGGGAGCACCCCAAAGTGAGATGGGTGGGGGATCCAGTCCACGATTCCTGAACCTGCAGATTTCCGCTCTCTGCAACAACCTGTGGGCCGGGCACGCACCTGCAGGCGCCTTTAGGGAGTCTGTGGTGGTCCACGAGCCGCAGCTTTTCTCTGTGGCCCGAGACCGCGACATTCGCGACCCGCTGCAGAGCCTGAGCGATCCCCGCCGGCCGCGGAGAAAACGCAGGCAAGTGTCCTGACCTCCCGGGCGCCCCTCGCAGAGCAGCAGAAAGGCGGCTGGGGTCGCACACCACCTCGGACAGGCTGCGCCCTGAGCAGAAATTTCGCGGAGGGGAGTGTGTGTTCTGAACCACACAGAGGGGAGCAGAGACTCGGGCTTCCTGCAACTCGGAGGTCTGAGGGCTTCTGGGCAGATTCATTGCTTGGACTCCCTGAAAAGGTGAAAAGGCTACAAAAGGCCAAAAACCTTCCGACAGCGAAAGACTGAGAAACCGGTTTCCACAGAGCTCAGCCCCTTGACTGGGGGGCAGGGGGACTCAACCCAAGCAAGACTGACTGGAAAACAACGCGGCAGGCCCCTCCCCCAGAAGACCAGCCAAAGAACAAAAGGACTATAACCACAGGGTCCCCATAAAACTTTAAACCCCCAAGGCCGGGGAAATCAATATATTAAGCTCCTGGTAATACCCTCAAACCTGTATATTTCCTAGATACAAGTTTTTTTTTTGTTTGTTTTTGTTTTTGTTTTCTCTTTCTTAATCTCTCTCTCTCTATTTTTTTCATTTTATTTTAGTATTCACTTGCTTTCACATTTCTTTTTTCTTTTCTTTTTTTTTAACTACTTAACATTACAAGAAGAGGTTTAATACAACTATAAACCCAGGAGGACCTGAAATAACCTTCCTCGCCTGTGAGGAGTTATAACCACCCTCCCATCTTATCCCTCTGTCAGTGTTTCTACATATCTGCTTTTGTTCTGGTATTACATAAATCTTATTCTTGGAGTTCATTCTGCTAGGTTCTTTTACTTCTTGTCATTTATTCATGTTGGTCTATATGTTTGTTCATGCTTGTTTACATACCTTATAAACCTTAGTTTTGGGGCCCATTCTGGCTGGGATTTCCTCTTTTTCTCCTGCTCTCTATCTTTTTTTTTTATCCTTATTCTTACTTTTTGGTGGTAAATCCCAGTTGCTCCAAAACCCTCCAGGGAGCACCCTGCCTGGATCGGGGGCGATATATACAACTATACATCCTCTCATCCACTTCTCATCAAAATGACTAGGAGGAGGAACACCCAACAGAAGAAAAACCCAGAGACTACACCCTCTCCTTCAGAACTACTGGACATGGACATCAACAGTATGTCAGAAAGGGAATTCAGGGTGACAATTATCCAGGCAATGGCTAGGATGGAGAAAAACATTATAGAATCGCTAAGGCCAGAAATGAGATCCAGTATAGCAGAGGTAAGAAGCGCTATTAATGAGATCCAATCCAATTTAAATGGTCTAACAGCTAGAGTTATGGCAAAAGAGGATAGAATTAGTGATCTAGAGAATAAAATGGTTGAGATGAAAGGTCAGGAGGAGAGCTGGAACAAACTGCTCAAGAATCATGAGAACAGACTTAGGGAAATAAATGATGCCATGAAACGTTGCAACGTCAGAATCATTGGCATCCCAGAGCGGGTAGAGAAGGACAGAAGACTTGAAGATATATCTGACCAAATTCTACATGAGAATTTCCCCAACCTGGGGAATGGAACAAGTGTTTGTGTCCTAGAGGCAGAAAGGACACCCCCCAAGATCAATGAATCTAGAAAAACACCAAGACACATAATAGTAAAATGTGCAACTTATAATTTTAGACAGGAGGTCCTGAGGGCAGCTAGGGGAAAGAGATTCCTTAGATACGGAGGAAAGCCCATAAGAATAACGTCAGACCTGTCCACAGAAACCTGGCAAGCCAGAAAGGGCTGGCATGATATATTCAGGGCACTAAATGAGAAGAACATGCAGCCAAGAATACTTTATCCAGCAAGGCTGACATTCAAAATGGATGGAGAGATAAAGAGCTTCCAAGACTGGCAAGGATTAAAAGTGTATGTGACCACCAAGCAGGCACTCCAGGAAATATTAAAGGGGGTTTTATAAAAGCAGAAAGAACACATGAGTGACTTAGAACAGAAATTTGCCATCTATAGAAACAAGGACATCACAGGCAACATGATGTCAATAAACACGTATCTTTCAATAATCACTCTCAACGTGAACGGCCTAAATGCTCCCATAAAATGGCACAGGGTTGCAAAATGATTAAAACGACAGGACCTGTCCATATGCTGTCTACAAGAGACACACTTGGAACCAAAAGATGCATCCAGACTGAAAGTGAAAGGATGGAGAACCATCTTTCATGCCAATGGACCTCAAAAGAAAGCTGGGGT
>CM052801.1:100707267-100748745 GCA_028533885.1 Nasua narica
GAAGGGCCACATGGACCCCAATGTTCATAGCCGCAATGGCCACAATAGCCAAACTGTGGAAAGAACCAAAATGCCCTTCAACAGATGAGTGGATAAGGAAGATGTGGTACATCTATACAATGGAATATTATGCCTCCATCAGAAAGGATGAATATCCAACTTTTGTATCAACATGGACAGGACTAGAAGAGATTATGCGCAGTGAAATAAGTCAAGCGGAGAGAGGTAATTATCTTATGGTCTCACTTACATGTGGAGTATAAAGAAAATCATGGAGGGCATCGTGAGAAGGAAGGGAAGGGCAAATGGGGGGAAATCGGAGGGGGTGATGAACCAGGAGAGACTGTGGACTCTGAGCAAGAAATTGAGGGTTTTTGGAGGGGAGGAGGTGAGAGGGTGGGCGAGCCTGGTGGTGGGTATTGAGGAGGGCATGTATTGCATGGAGCACTGGGTGTGGTGCATGAACAATCAATCTTGTAACACTGAAAAATTAAAATAAACATATTTGGGGAGAAAAAGTGAAAATCCTTTTCTTGTTCCTTATCTTAGAAAAAAAGCTTCTATTTTTCTCTAAGTATGATGAATATTGAGTATGATGCTAGCTGTGAGTTTTTCATAAATGGTCTTTATTATGTTTGGTATGTTTCCTCTAAACCTACTTTGTTGAAAGTTTTTATCATAAACAGAGGTTGAATTTTGTCAAATAATTTTTCTACATCTGTTGAGGTAAATTTTTATCCTTCATTGTGTTGATGTGGCATATCACGTTGGTTGATTTGTGAATATTAAAACACACTTGCATCCCCAGAATAAATGCAATTTGTTTGTGGTAAATGATCCTTTTAATGTATTGTTGAATGTGGTTTGATATTTTGTTGAGGATTTTGTATCTTTATTCATCAGAAATACTGACCTGCAGTTTTCCTTTTTTGTAGTGCTTTTGTCTTGTTTTGGTGTCAGGATAAGTTTGGCCTCACAGAATGAATTTGAAATTTTTCCTTACTCTTCCATTTTTTTGAGTAGTGTAAAAAGAATAAGTATTACCTCTTCCTTGAATGTTTGGTAGAATTCACCTGTGAATCCATCTGGTCCTGGACTTTTATTTTTTGGTAGTTTTTGTTTACCAATTAAGTCTTATTGCTAGTGATTGATCTGTTCAGATTTTCTATTTCTTCCTTCCTGATTCAGTGTTGGAAGATTGTATGTTTCTAGAAATTTATCCATTTCTTCTAGGTTGTCCAGCTCATTTTATATAATTTTCCATAGTATTCTCTTAAAATCCTTTGTATTTCTGTGTGTTCAGTTGTGACTTTTTTGTTTTTGGTTGTATTTATTTGGGTCCCTTCTCTTTTTTTCCTGATGTGTCTGGCTAAGAGTTATCAGTTTTGCTTATCTTTTGCTTATCTTTTCAAAGAACAAGCTCTTGATTTTATTGATTTTTCTACTGATTGCTTTCAGTCTTGATTTCATTTATTTCTGCTCTGATCTTTATTATTTCCTTTCTTCTCATCACTTTGGGCTTTGTTCTTTTTCTAGTTCCTTTAGTTATAAGTTGAGCTTTCTCTTGTTTCTTAAGGTAGGCCTATATTGCCATATATTTCCTTCCTAGAATGGATTTCACTGTGCTGCAAAGATTTTGGAACATTATGTTTTTATTTTCATTTGTTTCTGTGTATTTTTTTTTTAATTTTTAACTTGATTACTTCATTGACTCATTGGTTGTTCAGTGTCATGTTGTTTAGTTTTCACATATTTGTGGCTTTTTTCCAGTTTCTTTCTTGTGATTGTTCTAGTTTCTTACTGTGGTTGGAAAAGTTGCATGGTATGATTTCAATATTCTTAAATTTATTGAGACTTGTTTATGGCCTAACATGTGATCTATCATTGAGCATGTTCTATATGCCTTTGAAAAAAATGTGTATTCTGTTTTTTTAAATGGATGTTTTGTATATATGTTATGCCCATCCATCTAATGTGTCATTCAAAGACACTGCTTCCTCATTGATTTCCTGCATAGATGACCTATCCACTGATATAAGTGGGATGTTGAAGTCTGCTACTATCATTGTGTTGTCATCAATTTCTTTTTTATATTTATTAATATTTGTTTTATGTATTTAGGTATTTCATTCTGGGGTGCATAGATATCTACAATTTTTATATCTTCTTGATGGATTGTTTTATCATCATGTAATGTCTTTCCTTGTCTCTTGTTACAGTCTTTGTTTTCAAGTCTGTTTTGTCTGGGGGTGCCTGGGTGGCTCAGTTGATTGAGCATCTGACTTTTGATTTTGGTTCAGGTTAGGATCTCAGAGTTGTGAGATCGAGTCCCACATCAAGTGCTGTGCTGGCTGTGGAGCCTGCTTAAGACTCCCTCTCAGTAAGTAATTTTCCATCTTGCTTTTTAAAAAAAAATCAATTTCACTATCTCTCCCTTTTAAAGTGGATGTTTGAATTATTTATATTTAATGTGATGATTGGTATGGTTGCTATTGATTTTCTATTTGTTTTATCTATTTTTGTTGCATTTTCTTCTTTTTCTGTCTTCCTACCAATTATTTTTATTATTCTATTTTTATACAGTTTTTGCTTTATTAGCTATAATTTTTCTTTAAGTTCAACAGAGCGCATACTTATCACAATCTGCCTACAAGTAATATTATCTTACGTCATGTGCCGTATAAAAAAAACTTTCAACAGTATATTTCCATTTCATCTTCTCCTGGTCTATGTGCTATTGTTATCATACATCTTATATATATATATATATATATATATATTTCAAGCTACACAATATGGTGTTATTATTTTTGCTTTATGTAGTCATTTATCATTTATAGATATTTGGGGAATACTATTTTATATTTACCTACATAGTTTTTATTTGTGTTGCTATTTTTCCTTTATATAAATACATATTTCTACCTGGTATTATTTTCCTTCTGCCTGACACACTTCCATTTACATGTCTTGCAGTACACATCTGTTGGTGAATTTTTCAGCTTCTATGAGTCTCAAAAAGTGTTTATTGTGCTTATATTTTTTAAATATATTATCTCTGGTTACATAATTCTAGATTGACAGGTTTTATCCAATACTTCAAAGCTATTGCTAACTACATTCTTGCTTGCTTATTTCTGATGAGGAGCCTGCTGTCCTTCTAAAATTTTCCCTCTGAACATAAAGTTTTGTTTTACTGTTTGCTTTTAAGATTTTCTCCTTCTGAGATACCACCTTACACCAGTTAGATGGCCAAAATCAACAAAAGAGTAGACAACAAATGTGGGAGAGGATATGGAGAAAGGGGAACCCTCCTCTACTGTTGGTGGGAATGCAAGTTGGTGCAGCCACTTTGGAAAACAGTGTGGAGATTCCTGAAGAAATTAAAAATGGAGCTACCCTATGACCCTGAAATTGCACTACTGGGTATTTACCCCAAAGATCCCCAAAGATACAGATGCAGTACAAAGAAGGGCCACATGTACCCCAATGTTCATGGCAGCAATGGCCACAATCACCAAACTGTGGAAAGAACCAAGATACCCTTCAACAGATGACTGGATAAAGAAGATATGTTCCATATATACAATGGAATATTATGCCTCCATCAGAAAGGATGAATACCCAACTTTTGTATCAACATGGATGGGACTGGAAGAGATTATGCAGAGTGAAATAAGTCAAGTGGAGAGAGTCAATTATCTTATGGTCTCACTTACATGTGGAGCATAAGGAAAAACATGGAGGGCATTGTGAGAAGGAAAGGAAGGGTGAATGGGGGGAAATTGGAAGGGGAGATGAAGCATGAGAGACTGTGGACTCTGAGCAACAAACTAAGGGTTTTGGAGGGGAGGGGGAAGAGGGTTGGGCTAGCCTGGTGGTGGGTATTGAGGAGGGCACGTATTGCATGGAGCACTGGGTGTGGTGCATGAACAATTAATCTTGTAACACTGAAAAAATAAAATAAACATATTTGGAGGGAAAAAAAGATTTTCTCCTTATCTGCAGGGGAACAGAAAATGTGTTTGAAGAAAAAATGATAAAATTCTAAATTTGATGAAAATTATAATTACCACAGAGAAGCTCAACAAATAAGAAGCATTAATAAAATTACACAAAGGGATATGATCAAATTGCTTACAAGTAGTGATAAAGGTAAATATGGTCCCTGTTACTCTATGTTAGCCAATAGCAAAGAGCTCCATCCATATTGTTCATGGACAGTCAAACTCTACATGTCTACAACAAATTAACTTCCATGTCTTCTACTACCTTATATGTTCCAACCAAAACTCCAAAAGAAATAGAATAAAACCAAATAACCTGCTCCTCTTCCAATGTTCCCTATTTTAGAAAATAGCACCAGGGAGGAAGTTAAGATGGGGGACCCCAAGCTTGATTCATTCCACCAAACACAGCCAGATAAACATCAAATCATTTTGCATACCTAGGAAATCGATATGAGGATTAAGAGAACAATTTGCACAATTAGAGGGAGAGAACATGGCAGATAAGAGGCACAGAAATGTGAATTTGGGGAGAGAAAAATCCACGGTGCTATGGAGGAGAGGGCACAGAGAGAGAAAAAGAGAGGGGGAGAGAGCAGTGCATCAGGTCACACAAGTAAAACACTCCCCCCAAATCCACTGGGGAATGGAGAGGAACTGACTATCACAAGTTTTTACAAACAGTGGAGTTTAACTTCTGAGGTTTTGAAAGTCCACACTACTCACCAGAGTCAAACTGGGTGGGTGGCAGTACTCCTGGGAAAAAGAAGGGCAGAAGCCCAGGAGCAGACAGTGGATAGCATGGTGTAGGGATCCCCTGGGTCACACTGGGAGAGAACATTCCCCTTCCCAGAGTACATTTGGAAGAGGATATATTACCTCTCCAAGGACAAAAGACCTGCCAGGCACCATTGAACGTCTGTTCATCTGCAAGGGACAGAAGCACATGAAGAGGGCAGATAACCTAGTCATAGCTTTTTACTGTACTTCATCATAAACTACAAATCCCTATGTGGCCATGCAACCGCTCTTCTGGGACCAAACAGCACCAGACAAAGTGCCGTGAGGCCCTCCTCTAGAGGAAAGAAGTAAGTCTGCATCTTGCTGGGTCTTTTAAGGTTTAAAGTTTTGAATCCTAGCCACATGCCAGAGATAAAAAACAGGATAATTGTGGAGCCAGGTGTGCTGATGACCTGAGCATTGGCAGGTTGAGGGTAGGGATCTGATGGAAGCCTGGGACACAAGAAGGAGATGGTTCACTTTTCTGTGAGGGCTTCCTGAACAATGGTGGGCATGAACTTCCCTCCCTGGGGATGAGAAAGTGGGTGATGCCACCTTCTCCCCACACACTAGAACAGTGGCACTTCATGGAACAACACAGCACCCCCAGCTGGGGGTGGAACCATTTACACCAAACACCACCCCCTACACCCTGCAAGGGAATCTTTAGTAGGGCAGGTCTGACTGTGAGCCAGTGCAGTAGTCCCATACCCCGGAGGACCAGCACAGGTCCCCCCACATTCACCAAGTCTACTGATCATAGAGTGCTTCAAAGCATCAGCTTCAGGGCGCCTGGGTGGCTCAGTGGGTTAGGCCTCTGCCTTCGGCTCAGGTCATGAGCTCGGGGTCCTGGGACTGAGCCCCGCATTGGACTCTCTGCTCAGTGGGGAGCCTACTTCCGCCTCTCTCTCTCCCTGCCTCTCTGCCTAATTGTGATCTCTCTGTCAAAAAAATAAATAAATTTAAAAAAAAAAAAGCATCAGCTTCAGTTCTTGTGGAAATAGTACCAAGCTTTCCTCCCCCCACCCTTTGGAATCAGGCTTATAGTTTTTGGCTTCTTTGTTTGTTTTTATCTTTTTCTGGATCAGTCTTCTTTTTCCTTTTTCTTTAGAATCAGGCTTATACTTTTTTTTTTTATCTGTTTCTTTGTGTTTCTTATTCTTTTCCCTTTTCTCATTTTTGGATTGGTTTTTTGTTTGTTTGCTTGCTTGCTTGCCAGGCATATTTTAACAAACAAATCAAAGCATATCTAGTTAAAGATCCAAACACTCCCCACTGCAAACAAGGAAGAACTCTGCAGAGGACTGACTTGTGGGAAAGAGCATCCAAAAGCCAATAACAGAATGCACACACCACATACCAGAAACAGAAGCGTCAAGTTCCGAAGTGTATTATCCCTTATTAATATAGCATTATTCTCAGGAGCAGGAAACATATCAAGCTTTCATAACATGCAAAAACCAAAAACCTAGACAAAATGACAAGCAAAGGAATTCTCCCCAAAAGAAAGATCAAGAAGAA
Organism: Nasua narica; assembly: GCA_028533885.1. Taxonomy (NCBI): domain Eukaryota; kingdom Metazoa; phylum Chordata; class Mammalia; order Carnivora; family Procyonidae; genus Nasua; species Nasua narica. Next base: position 100,713,576 of record CM052801.1, read on the forward strand.
ACCACAGCCAGGGATTTACTCGAAACAGATAGAAGCAATATATCTGAACAAGAATTTAGAAGAACCATCATAAGAACACTATCTGGGCTTGGGGAAAAAAATAACATAGAAGACACCAGAGAAATTTTCACTACAGAGATAAGAGACCTAAAAACTAGTCAGGGTGAACTAAAAAATGCTATGATTGAGGTACAAAATCAACTGGATGTAATCACAAAGAGGACGGAAGAAGCAAAGGAATGAACTGGTGGTATAGAAGATAAAATTATGGAAAATACTGAGGCTAAAAAGAAGATAGAAAGAAAAGTATTAGATCACAAACATAGACTTAAGGAACACAGCAATTCCATAGAATGCAATAATATCCATATCATAGGAGTCCCAGAAGAAGAAGAGCAAGTAAAGGGGGAAGAAGGCTTACTTGAACAAATTATAGCTGAAACTTCCCTAATCTGGGGAAAGAAACAGGCACTCAAGTCCAGGAGGCACAGAGAACTCCTCTCAAAATCAACAAAAACTGGACAACACCAAGACGTATCACAGGGAAAATTGCAAAATACAAAGATAAAGAGAAAATTCTGACAGCTGCTAGGGACAAAATGTCCTTAACCTACGAGGATAAACACATAAGGTTAGCACCAGACCTGTCCACAGGAACATGACAGGTCAGAAGAAAGTGGCAATGGTATATTCAACATGCTAAATGGGAAAAATATGCAGCCAAGCATACCTTATCTAGCAACACTGTTGTTCAGAATAGGACAGATAAAGAGATTACCTGACAAGCAAAAATTAAATGAGTTTGTGAACACTAACCAGCACTGCTAGAAATATTAAAGGGAACACTTTGAGCAGAAGAGAGAGACCAAAAGCACCAAAGACTAGAAAGGAAGAGAGAAAGACAATCTATAAGAACAATGACTTTATAGGTAATAAAATGGCACTAAATTCATATCTATCAATAAATACTCTCAATGTAAATAGACTAAATGCTCCAATCAAAAGATAAAGGGTATTAGAATGGATTAAAAAAAAAAGATCCATCTATATGCTGCCTACAAGAGATTCATTTTAGACCTAAAGGCACCTGCAGATTGAAAGGGAGGAGATGGAGAAGCATTTACCATGCTAGTGGATATCAAAAGAAAGCTGGAGTAGCAAACCTTATATCAGACAAAGAAGATTTTAAACCAAAGACTGTAATAAGAAATGAAGGACACTATATCATAATAAAGAGGTCTATCCAACAAGAATATCTAACAGTTGTAAATATTTATGCTCCCAAGTTGGGAGCACCCAAGTATATAAATCAATTGATAACAAACTTAAAAAAAAAACTCATTGATAATAATACAATAATAGTATGGGACTTTAAAACCCCATTTACAGAAATAGATCATATATGCAGAAGATCAACAAGAAAATAATGGCTTTGAATGACACACAGGATCAGATGGACTTAACAGATATATTCAGAACACTTCATCCTAAAGCAGCAGAATATCCATTCTAATTGAGTGTACATGGAACATTCTCCAGAATAGATCACATACTGGGTCACAAATCAGCCCTCAACAAGTACAAAAACATCAAGATCATACCATGCATATTTTCAGATTACAACACCATGAAAATTAAAGTCAACCACAAGAAAAATTTGGGGAAGACAAAAAATACAGGGAGGTTGAAGAACGTCCTACTAAAGAATGAATGGGTCAACCAGGAAATTAAAGAGGAAATTTTTAAAAATACATGGAAGCAAAAGAAAATGAAAACACGACAACCCCAAACTTTTGGGTTGCAGTAAAGGTCGTCATAAAAGGGAAGTATATAGTGTTGAGACCTTCCTCAAGAAACAAGGAAAGTCACTTTACACTTAAAGGAGCTGAAAAAGAACTACAAATAAAGCCTAGGAAAAAGAGGAAATAAAGATTAAAGTAGAAATAAGTGATATATAAATTTAAAAAAAAACCAGTAGAACAGATCAATAAAACTAAGAGCTGGTTCTTCAAAAGAATTAACAAAATTGCTAATTTTCATTGAAAAATTCCTAGCCAGACTCATCAAAAAGAGAAAGGACTCAAATAAATAAAATCATGAATGAAAGAGGAGAGATCACAATCAACACAACAGAAACACAATTGTAAGAAATTAAGAAAAAAATATATGCCAACAAATTTGGCATTCTGGAAGAAATGGATAAATTCCTAGAAACACATAAACTACCAAAACTGGCTAAAATTAAGAAGACAGGGAAAACAAATGTTGGTGAGGATGTGGAGAAAGGGGAACCCTCTTACACTGTTGGTGGGAATACAAACTGGTACAGCCAGTCTGGAAAACAGTATGGAGGTTCCTCAAGAAGTTAAAAATAGAGCTACCCTACAACCCAGCAATTGCACTACTGGGTATTTACACCAAAGATATAGATGTAGTAAAACAAAGAGTCCCCTGCACTCCAATGTCCATAGCAGCAATGTCCACAATAGCCAAACTGTGGAAGGAGCCAAGATATCCTTTAACAGATGAATGGATAAAGAAGATGTGGTTTATATATACAATGGAATATTATTCAGTTACCAGAAGGATGAATACCTACCATTTACATCGACATGGATGGAACTGGAGCATATTATGCTAAGTGAAAAAAGTCAATCAGAGAAAGACAATTATCATATGGTTTTACTCGTATGTGGAATATAAGTAATAGTGTAGAGGCTCATAGGGGAAGGGAGGGAAAACTGAATGGGAAGAAATCAGAGGGAGACAGACCATGAGAGACTCTTGACTCTGGGAAACAGAGACTTATGACTCTGGGGTGTTGTCAGCAACTGATGAATTATTGAACACTACATCTGAAATTAATATGTTGGCTGATTGAATTTAAATTTTAAAAGAGGTACCAAAAATGAAACAGAGGGGAAAAAAACAGCAAATTTGAACAGACCCATAATCAGTAAAGAAATTGAAGCAGTAATTAAAAATCTCCCAACAAACAAGAGTCCAGAGCCAGATGGCTTCCCAGGGGAATTCTACCAAACATTTAAAGAAGAGGTAATACTTATTCTTCTGAAAGTGTTTCAAAAATTAGAAATGGAAGGAAAACTTCCAAACTCCTTCAATGAGGCCAACATTACTTTGATCCAAAAACCAGACAAACACCCCACTAGGAAGGAGAATTACAAGCCAATATCCCTGATGAATATGGATGCAAAAATTCTCACCAAGATACTAGCTAATCTGATCCAACAGTATATTAAAAGAATTATTCATCATCAGGTGGGATTTATTCTTGGGCTTTAGGTGTGGTTCAGTATGCGCAAATCAATTAACGTGATACACCACATTAATAAAGAAAGGACAAGAACCATATGATCCTCCCAGTAGATGCTGAAAAGACATTTAACAAAGTAGAACATCCATTCTTGATTAAAAACCCTCAACAAAGTAAGGATAGAAGGAACATACCTCAACATCATAAAGGCCATATATGAAAGAGCAAATATCATCCTCAATGGGGAAAAACTGAGAGCCTTTTACCTAAGGTCAGGAACAAGACAAAGATGTCCACTCTTACTATTACTATTAACATAGCACTGGAAGTCTTGTCCTCAGCAGACAACAAAAAGAAATAAAAGGCATCCAAATCATCAAGGATGAAGACAAATTTTCACTCTTTGCAGATGATGACTTTTCTATGTAGAAAACCCGAAAGACTCCACCAAAAGGTTGCTGAAAACTAATGAACTCTTATGAAAGAAATTGAGGAGCACGCAAAGAAATAGAAAAACATTCCATGCTCATAGAGTGGAAGAAAAAATATTGTGAAAATGTCTATACTACCCAAAGCAATCTATACATTTAATGCAATCCCTATGAAAATACTACAAGCACTTTTCACAGAGCTAGAACAAACCATACTAAAATTTGTATGGAACAACGAAAGATGTGGAATAGCCAAAACAATTATGAAAAAGAAAAAGAAAACTGGAGATATCACAATTCCGGATTTCAAGCTATGTTACAAAGATGTAGCCATCGATGTAGTATGCTACTCGCACAAAAATAGACACATGGATCGATAGAACAGAAAAGACAAACCAGAAATGGACCTACAACTCTATGGTCAACTAATCTTTGACAAAGCAAGAAAGAATATCCAATGGAAAAAAGACAGTCTCTTTAACAAATGGTGTTGGGGAAATGGGACAGCAACATGCGGAAGAACAAAAACGGACCACTTTCTTACACCATAGACAAAAATAAATTCAAAATGGACAAAAGACCTAGATGTGAGACAGGAATCCATCAAAATCCTAGAGGAGAACACAGGCAGCTGCCTCTTTGACTTCAGCTGTAGCAACTTCTTACTAGACACATCAATGGAGGCAAGGGAAACAAAAGCAAAAATGAACTATTGGGACTTCGTCAAGATAAAAGGCTTTGCCTAGTGAAGGATTAGTTTTGTAGATTAATTTCTTTGTTCTAAGGAAATGCACATTGAAGTATTTAGGGAAAAGGAGTATGATATCTGCAACTAGTTCTCGAATGGTTCAGGAAAAAAATTAAATTCATACATCTGCATACTTGCCATTTCAATACAGCCCATCATTATTATAATGCATTTATCTCATGATCATATTGTTGATCATACTAAAGTAATGGCCAACTAAGATCTAACCTAGCCAACAGGTTGCTCCTCACTGGAATTTTAGGCTGATATGTGCTCAGGGTTTTTAAAACAAAAGCATGTTTCCCAGATATGCCCAGGGCCACACCTCCCATTCCAGCAGGGATTGGTATTTTGTTACCAGAAATGGTGTTGGCCAAATATTGTGGTATAATACCATATATACATTTAGCTCTGTGAAATTCAGAATTTTCCAAAACCACAGTGGAGAGATTGACTATAAAATGAAGGGTTAGAACTAATTTCTAGTGCTCAGAAGGAAGAAACTCAACTTTGCACTAAACTCATTGGTCGACATAGTGCTGAAGTTACCTTAAGAATCTTTTTAGATGACAATAGCCAAGAAAAGGATCTTAAAGTGGTACCTTACCTCCAAGCCCAGGTCGTAGTCGGTTGTCATAGCCATCCAGAAGACGATCTAAAATTCTGGTGAATATAGTGATGTTGTCAGTGCTGTCATCAGGAATATCTGGGGCATGCTTAGGAGAGAGTCTGATTCAGTGGAAGAAAGAGATAAAAAATTATTTTCTTAATAGGAAACAATGACATGTGTTAACACTTTAAGAAGATTTCAATCAATAGAGTGGGCCAATTAAATAGCCTCGTATCTTAACTAAATCAGTACTTCCTATTCATCACAATGATTATCTGTGTAAAAGGTGGATGGTGGTCACTATACTTGAGCTTTTACTCCAGCACTGTCAGAAGCTTAAAAAAACATGCTCCATCCCCAACCCAGTAGTGAAGAAACACAAGCAGAAATTGTTTACAGAATGTGCCTGTGAACAGGACCCATCATAAAGTTATTCACCAAGGTGAACCTACGTGGCACAGTTGGTTAAGTGTCCAAATCTTGGTTTAGGCTCAGGTCATGATCTCAGGGTCATGATCTCAAGATCATGAGATTGAGTCCGGGGTTGGGCTCCATGCTCAGTGCGGAGTCTGCTTAAGACTCTTTCCCTCTTTTGTTCCTCCCCAAAAATAAATAAATAAATCATTAAAAAGAAGTTATTATTCTCACTACATTTGTATTTTGGGATAAATACCTAGTAGTACAATTGCTGGGTTGTAGGGTAGCTCTATTCTTAACATCTTGAGGAATCTCCATATTGTTTTCCAGAGTAGCTGTACCAGCTTGCATTCCCACCAACAGTGTAAGAAGGTCCCCCTTTCTCCACAGCCTCACCAACATTTGTTGTTTCCTGTTTTGTTAATTTTTGACATTCTAACTGGTGTAAGGTGGTATCTCATTGTGGTTTTCATTTGTATTTCCCTGATGGCTAGTGATGTGGAGCATTTTTTCATGTGTCTGTTAGCCATTTGTATGTCTTCTTTGGAGAAATGTCTGTTTATGTCTTTTGCCCATTTTTTGACTGGGTTATTAGTTTTTTTTAAACAATCTTTTTTTAAATTTTTTTAAAGATTTTATTTGACACAGGGAGAGAGATCACAGGTAGGCAGAAAGGCAGGCAGAGAGAGATGGGGAAGCAGGCTTCCTGCTGAGCAGAGAGCCCGATGTGGGGCCTGATCCCAGGACCCTGAGATCATGACCTGAGCCGAAGGCAGAGGCTTTAACCCACTGAGCCACCCAGGTGCCCCTGGGTTATTAGTTTTTTGAATGTACTACCAGGTATTTACCCCAAAGATACATATGTAATGAAAAGAAGGAGCACATGCACCCCAATGTTCATAGCAGCAATGTCCACAATAGCCAAACTGTGGAAGGAGCTAAGATGCCCTTCAACAGATGAATGGACAAAGAAGAGATGGTTCATATATACAATGGAGTATTATTCAGCCATCAGAAATGATAAACACCCATTTGCACTGACATGGATGGAACTGGAGGGGATTACATTAAGTGAAGTAAGTCAAGCAGAGAAAGACAATTATCATATGGTTTCACTCATACGTGGTACATAAGCAATAGCACAGAGGACCATAGGGGAAGGGAGGGAAACCCAAAGGGGGAGAAATCAGAGAGGAAGATGAAGCATGAGAGACTACGGACTCCGGGAATTAATCTGAGGGTTTCAGAGGGGAGGGGGTGGGGGAATGGGGTAGCTGGGTGATGGGTATTAAGGAGGGCACGTGTTGTGATGAACACTGGGTGTTATAATTAACTAATGAATCATTGAACACTACATCAAAAACTAATTATGAGAGACTGTGGACTCTGAGCAACACACTGAGGGTGTTGGAGGGGAAGGGGTAGGGGGTTGGGCAAGCCTGGTGGTGGGTATTAAGGAGGGCACATATTACATGGAGCACTGGGTGTGGTGCATGAACAATGAATCTTGTAACACTGAAAAAAGTATTTGGGGAAAAAAACTAATTATGTACTATACAGTGGCTAACTGAACACAATAAAAAAATCCTCTAAGAAAAAAAAATGAATGAATGAAAAGAAGTCATTTGCCAAATTTTGTTACATGAATGAACAGCCCACAAAATTAAAAACAGAAAACTGTGTTACAAAGAACTTATCCCTCTTCTAGCCTAGAGAAGTATAGGTTCACAGAACAACAGAGCCAGACAGACTGTTGAAGTGCATTTAGTCTACCTACCTACCACCCTATGGAGATAGGGCAACAAAACAATAGTACTCCATTAAATGTTAAAGCTACCAGGACTCTTAAGGGTCCATAATTTTTCTCATTTTATACATGGGGAAATAAGCTCAAAGAGGACACCACCAAATCTGCTCACAAACATATTGCTAGTGAGAGGCAGAAATAGGACTAGAATCCAAGTTTTCTTTTTTTTTTTTTTTAAAGACTTTATTTATTTGACAGAGAGAGAGAGATCACAAGTAGGCAGAGGCAGGCAGAGAGAGAGGGTGGGGGAAGCAGGCTCCCCACTGAGCCCCGATGCGGGGCTCAATCCCAGGACCCTGAAATCATGACCTGAGCTGAAGGCAGAGGCTTTAACCCACTGAGCCACCCAGGTACCCCCAGAATCCAAGTTTTCTGATTTTCTATTGACCCTCAGCTATCTCCTGCTCCTCCAGTTTGCTTTCTGTAAGCCTTTCCAAGCACGAGGCACTTTGATAGCCACCCACTCAGGTCCAGGCTGAGTGATACTTTCACTTTGTGAGAAGGGGCTTGTTATGGTTTGACAGGACTAAAAATGAAAATCTCTGGGTAGTTTAGGAGAAAGGGGGATATAGTGAAGCAGATGGCTGTTGCCAAGGATCAAGAAGCATGATGTAGAATCAATTAATAAACCAGGAGTCAGGAATCCTGGGTTCTACTGCCAGCTGTATTCATGATTTGAAGTAGACCATTAAGCAAGTTACACTATATTTTGTCTCCATTCTTACCTTGGTTTCCATTAATAGATATAACTGTTCCTAACATCCAGTTAGTCAAGTCTATAAAAAACATAACAGTTGAGAAGGAGTCCTAAGAGTCAAGATGTCTTCCCACAAGTATTTATTCTTCGTGGCTACAAAGGTACCTTTTATGAAAAAGACCCTGAGAAAAGTCTACAGAATAGAAACACCAAAAGTGAATAATTATCACTCTAAACTGCCACTCCAACAGATAACCTTGGAAAAGTCATTTTAGATCTCAATTTCCTTAATTCATAAGACTAATTCAATTCACGTAATCATTCAATACATCTTTATTGAGCATCAGCTATGTGCTTCTAACTGTTTAGGTATTGTGATAGAGCACAAAAAAAGGTAAAACAAGGTGAGTAATCTTTCCCTTGCTTACAGGGTTGCTGAGAGAATCAAATGATAACATAGATATCTATACATGGGAGGAAAAAGGGAACTTGGCTTAAAGAGTCTAGAGACATACACTTGAATTTTTTAGTGTGACCTTGGGCAAGTCATGTAACACCTCTAGTAATAGCTTTCTCATCTTTAAAATCAAAATAACTTCACAGCTAGGTTGTATTACTATTAAATAATATATTAAAATTTCCAGGCTTAATGTTTAATATCTAAAAGTACTCAGTTTATTTTTTTCTTTTTAAAAACAGTACTGTATGCACTTGAATGCATTATTCAAATGTAAATAATAACAAAAAATATTGGCATCCCCATCAGCCAGAAGACATAAAGAAAATTTTGGCCAGAGAGGCACTAGAACCCAGTGAAGAGTAGAGATGATTGGCTAGTTTAGTGGACAGAACACTAGAAGCGATACAGATATCTCACTGGGAAGGGGGAAGAAAGAAGGGACCTATAGTGCAGAGCCAACAAACAGCCATTAATATGTTGACGAGATAAATATAGACATCCTTCAGGTGAAGCCCACACTTAGCTCAATCCACCAATATTCTGAATCCATCTTATATAGGCTGTGGAGAGAGGCTCAATTGATTTTTTTTTCATACCACTTATTCACTATCCCTTAAGTTTCACTGTGGGGACACTTAGCCCTGGTTAGCTTAATTCAATTTCTGGGAAATAGGTCTATAAATTGAGTTAAAAAACAATTTCATTGATTATTGAAAGTGGACAGGAGAATCCTTACAGAGTTATAGATGAACTATAAAGGGCCTCAGATACTCTATTCATTCCAGGTAGACTGATAGATGGGAATTCTAAACCCCCTAAACATAATTTTTAACTGTCCTGAATGTTCATGGGAAAGCTAAAATTTGGAACTAGAATTCTTGAATATGAGGCCAATGTAATATGCCACATCTTTTACTGAAATACTAACTTCCATAAAAATGCATTTCCATTCCTTGCTGATGTGTTGATTATGCTAGCAGCATTCTAAACTAATAATTTTTAAGCTTTTAAGTGAAAAAAAATCAATGCTATTAGATATCACTCCAAAACAACTTTCAATAGATTAGTCTGTGATTTTTGCACTTGGTTACTGATCATTTTTCTCCTAATGTGCACTAAATTATTGCATGGAATGCTGTAAGGTTTAATCTAGAACTCAAGTCAGAATTCTCTCTTCAGTAATTCAACTGCAACAAGCTGAAAATTCTGTAGTTTGTTCCAATTCAAAATAGTTTAGGGGAACAACAAAGACTCATGGTATGTCAGGATTATGGAGAGTCTTAGAGATCATACAATAATTTTTGTCCACTTTACAGATGAAGCACCTAAGACTCTGATGAAAGAAAGAAATTATTCAAAGCCACATGCTTATTAAGTTGATAAAATTGATGTGGCCATACCTGTTTTGTCTCATATCTGTTATTACCAACTAGATTTAATGTTAATAATCCATCATATACACATGAAAATAACATTACTAATATGCTATGTGTAGGTAAGGCAGGCTTAGTCATTTTTTAGCTCTACAGATGGAACAGTAGGAAGTCCATAGAGAATGAACAGAGTTTTAGTCCTGGCTCTGCCACTAACTGACTGTGTGACCTATTTCCTTACATGTAAAATGGGGATAATAATATCCTATCTTAGAAAGTTTTAGAAGAAATAAGTAAATAAGATAACAAAAATTTGCTTCATAAATGGTAAAGTTCCATATACACTGAGGGTTATTCATTCCTTTCTCTGTCATCCCCACCAACTTCTGAAAACGTAATGAGATACCTTTGCAAGACAGGTACTTTTATTTAGTAATTTTTCTGAAGTTTTTCTTGTTCTTTCAGTTGGGGCATATTCTTCTGTCTCATCATTTTGCTTAACTTCTGTGTTTGTGTCCATAAATTAAGTGGAATAGCTACTTCTCTTAAATTTGAAGGAATATCCTTGGGTAGGGATGTCCCCTTTATAGACTACATGTGCCTGATGGCTTTGGCTGGCTGGCTGGTGCTCTAGAGGATGTGGGCTGGGGATTCCAGGGCACTCTGAGCTGGCGCCACCCTGGTAGAGCATCTGGAACTGAAGTGGGCATGAACCAGAGGGGAGTCCTGTGGCTCTCCATACAGATGGCACCTCGGCAAGATGGCTGAAGTGGGACTAAGCTGAGGGGCAGGGGGTGTCTCAGGGCCTTCCATACAAGGGACACCCTGGCAAGTTGGAGCTGTAGTGGGCATGGGCTTAAGTGAAGTAAGTCATACAGAGAAAGACAAATATCATATGATTTCACTTATATAAGAAATCTAATAAAAACAAGTAAACAAACAAACAAAAAACGGAAACAGAACCATAAATACAGAGAACAAAGTGGTGGTTTCCAGGGTGAAAGGGGTGTGGGGATGGAAAAAATAGGTGAAGGGAGTTAAGAGGCACATACTTGCAGTTATAAAATGAATAAGTCACAGAGATAACAAGTACAGCATAGGGAATATAATCAATAAGCTGCCCGTGGTGAAGCAGGGTAGAGTCCCATATATAACAATGTGGTCTCGGAATCCCTGTGGTGACCAAAAGAATGGAGGAGTCTCAATGCAGCAGAGCTCCCAGGCATTGAAGTGGGGAAGCCAGCTGAAAACAGTGAGTCTGGGTTTTCTGTGTTGCCATAAACTGTAAACCACTGCACAGTCGTGTGACCACGCTCCTGACAGGGGCCCAGCAAAAGTCAGAAGCACAGTGAGACTCCCTCTCTCCCCTGGAAAGAACAGCTCAGGTCCACACCAGAGGAGTCTGGAAAGTTTGGAGACTTGAAACTCAGTTGCGTGACTGAATAAAAATGCTCAGTCACAGGATGGGTAAACACAGTTCAGACAGAAACCAAGGAGACAAGAGTGAGTTACTACTTTTCTCTGAGGGCTCACTGAAGAGTAGGGGGCACATAGTTTCAACTCCTGGACTAGACAGCAGGGCACTGCCATTTTCATTCTGCCCATCCAGGCTGAAAGCCTTCAAGGACCAAAACAGCAACACATAGTGCTATCCAGAGCTGCTTACCCTGAGCCCAGGCCCCTGGCAAGGGAGGCACATGTCCACAAGTGCAAGGACACCTGAGAATCAGGACAACAGGTCCCTCACTGAGAAGAGCAGGAGGAACAACTGGCTAGCACCATACTTAATGATCTCAGAGAACTGCAAACCTTCAGCACTGGAGGAAACATATAGCATTGTGGCATTTTTTTTATTCTTTAGTCTTTCACTTTTATTTTTTTTCCAGCTACTTTTAATTTATATATATATATAAATTTATATATATATATATATATATATCCTTACATTATATTTTATTTTATTTTGTATATATAAATATTTCTTTCCTATTTTGGGATCTAGTTTCTTTTAACAAACAGACTGAAATAAACCCAGAATCTAGTTTTATCTTTGTCCTGTTTTGTTTCTTGTTTGATTTTTTCTTATCTTATAATGTTTTTGTTTTCTTCTGGTTTGTTTTATTTTTGTTTTTGTTTTCCTGTTGTTGTTATTGTTGTCTTCTCTCTTTTTCTTTTCTATTCACTTCTGGAAAAAATGATGAGATGGAGAAATTCACCCCAAAAGAAAGAACAGGAGGTAGTAGTCACTTCCAGGATTTAATCAATATAGATATAAGTAAGATGTCTGAACTAGAATTTAAAACAACAATTATAAAGATACTAGCTGGGCTTGCAAAGAGTATTGAAGACACTAGAGAATCTCTTACTATAGAAATAAAGGAACTAAAATTTAATCAAGCCAAAATTAGAAATGCTACTACTAGGATGCTGTCCCAAATGGAGGTTCAGAAATCAAGGATAAATGAAACAAATGAGTCAGTGATATAGAAGATAAAATGATGGAAAATAAGGAAGCTGAAAAGAAGAGAGTAAGACAACTACTGTCACAAAGAGTGACTTCAAGAATTCAAATCTGAAAAGTGAAATAATATCTGGAAAATACGGGTTCTAGAAGATGAAAAGTAGGAGATGGGGGCAGAAGTTTTATTTGAACAAATTTATAGCTGAGAACTTCCCTAATCTGAGGAAGGAAACAGGCATTCAAGTCCAGGAGGCACAGGGAAGCCCCCTCAAAATCAACAAAAATAGGTGAACACTTCAACATACTATACTGAAGCTTGCAAATTACAGAGAGAAAGTACTGAAAGCAGCTCAGGACAAGAGGTCTTTAACCTACAAGAGTCAAAACAAGGCTGGCAGCAGACCAGTCCACAGGGACCTGATACCCAGAAAGGACAGGCATGATATATTCTATGTGCTAAATGGGAAAAATGTGCAGCCAAGAATACTTTATCCAGCAAGACTGTCATTCAAAACAGGACAAATAAAAAGTTTCCAGAACAAAGAAGAACTAAAGGAATTTGTGAATCCTACACGATCCCTGCAAGAAATATTAAAGGGGATGCTTTGAGGAAAGAGAGAGCTCAAAAGTAACAAAGACCAGAAAGGAAAAGAGATAATGTACAAGAATGTTACTTTACAGGTAATACAATGTCACTAACTTCATATCTGTCAATAATTACTCTGGATATAAATGGATTAAATGCTCCAATCAAAAGACATAGGGTTGGGGTGCCTGGGTGGCTCAGTGGGTTAAAGCCTCTGCCTTCGGCTCAGGTCATGATCTCAGGGTCCTGAGATCAAGCCCCACATCAGGCTCTCTGCTCAGCAGGGAGCCTGCTTCCTCCTCTCTCTCTCTCTCTCTCTCTGCCTGCTACTCTGCCTACTTGTGATCTCTCACTCTCTCTCTCTGTCAAATAAATAAGTAAAAATCTTTAAAAAAAAGACATAGGGTATCAAAATAGATTTTTTTAAAAAATTAGGCAATCTGGAAGAAATGGATGCATTCGTAGAAACATATAAACTACCAAAACTGAAACAGGATGAAATAGAAAAGCATAACAGATCCATAACCAGCAAAGAAATTGAATCAGTAATCAAAAATCTCCCAACAAACAAGAATGCAGGGCCAGATGGCTTCCCAGCAGAATTCTATCAAACATTTAAAGAAGAATTAACACCTACTCTTCTGAAACTGTTCCAAAAAATAAAAATGGAAGGAAAACTTCCAAACTCACCCTATGAGGCCAGCATTACCTTGATTCCAAAACCAGACAAAGACTTCAATAAAAAGGAGAATTACAGTCCAATATCCCTGATGACCATGAATGCAAGAATTCTCACCAAGATACTAGCTAATCAGTGCAACAGTACATTAAAAGAATATTCACCACAACCAAGTGGGATTTATTCCTGGGCTGCAGGGGTGGTTCTACATCCATAAATCAATCTGTATGATAAACTACCTTAATAACATAAAGGACATTAATAAAATAAAGGACAATAAAGGATCCATATGATCCTCTCAATAGATGAAGAAAAGGTATTTGACAAAATACAACATCCTTTCTTGATAAAACCCCTACACCATATAGGGATAGAGGGACCATATCTCAGCATCATAAAGATTGTATATGAAAGATCCACAAAAAATATCATCCTTAATGGGGAAAAAACTAAGAGCTTTTCCCCTGAGGTTAAGAACATGAGAGGGATGTCCACTCTTACCACTATGGTTCAACATATTACTAGAAGTCTTAGCCTCAGCAATCAGACCACAAAAAGAAATAAAAGACATCCAAATCAGTAAAGCAGTGAAACTTTTACTCTTTGAAGATGACATGATACTCTATGTAGAAAACCCAAAAGATTCCAGAAAAAAAAAATTGCTAATACTGATACAGGAATTCGGCAAAGTTGGAGGATATAAAATCAATACACAGAAGTCAGTTGCATTTCTATACACAAACAATGAAGCATAAGAATGAGAAATCAAGAAATCAATTCCATTTACAATGGCACCAAAAACCATAAGATGCCTAGGAATAAACCTAACCAAAGAGGTAAAGAATCTGTACTCTGAATACTATAGAACACTTATGAAAGAAATTGAGGAAGACACAAAGAAACGGAAAAACTTCCCAAACTCACAGACGGCAACAACAAAGGTTGTTAAAATGTCTATGCTACTCAGAGCAATCTACACATTTAATGCAATCCCTATCAAAATGCAATTAATAATTTTCACAGAGCTGGAACAATCCTAAAATTCGTGCAGAACCAGAAAAGACCCAAAATAGCCAAAGGAATGTTGAAATAGAAAATCAAAGCTGGAGGAGAGCCTGGGTGGCTCGGTGGGTTAAAGCCTCTGACTTCAGCTCAGGTCATGATCTCAGGGTCCTGGGATGGAGCCCCACATCGGGCTCTCTGCTCAGCAGGGAGCCTGCTTCTCCCTCTCTCTCTGTCTGCCTCTCTGCCTACTTGTGATCTCTCTCCTTTCTGTCAAATAAATAAATAAAATCTTAAAAAAAAAAAGAAAATCAAAGCTGGAGGCATCATAATTCTAAACTTCAAGCTGTATTACAAAGCTATGGTCATCAAGACAGTATGGTATGGTCACAAAAGCAGACACATAGATCAGTGGAAGAGAATAGAAAACCCAGAAATGAACCCTCAACTCTGTGGTCAACTAATCTTCAACAAAGTAGGAAAGAATATCCAATGGAAAAGACAATCTCTTCAATAAATGGTGTTGGGAAAATTGTACAGCCATATGCAGAAGAATGAAACCAGGCCACATTTCTCAAAATGGATGAAAGACCTCAATGTGAGATAGGAATCCATCAAAATCCTAGAGGAGAACACAGGCAGCAACTTCTTGAACCTCAGTTACAGTAACTTCTTGCTAGATGTGTCTCCAAAGGCAATGGAAACAAAAGCAAAAATGAACTATTGGGACTTCATGAGTATAAAAAGCTTTCGCATATCAAAGGAAATAGTCAACAAAACTAAAAGGCAACCTACAGAATGGGAGAAGACATTCACAAATAATATATCAAACTCAACACCCAAAAAACAAAAAATCCAGTCAAGAAAGGGTCAGAAGACATGAAAATACACCTTTCCAAAGAAGACATACAAATGACGAACAGACACAAGAAAAAATGCTCAACATCACTCAACATCAGGGAAATACATATCAAAACCATAAGATACCATCTCACACCAGTCAGAATGGCTAAAATTAACAACTTAGGAAACAACAGATGGTGGTGAGGATACAGAGAAAGGGGAACCCTCTTACACTGTTGATGGGAATGCAAACAGGTGTAACCACACTGGAAAACAGTATGGAGTTTCCTCAAGAAGTTAAAAATAGGGGCTCCTGGGTGGCTCAGTTGTTAAGCATCTGCCCTCGGCTCAGGTCATGATCCTAGGGTCCTGGGATCAAGCCCTGCATCAAACTCCCTGCTCAGCAAGAAGCCTACTTCTCCCTCCCCAACTCCTCCCGCTTATGTTCCTTCTCTGTGTCTCTCTCTGTCAAATAAATAAATAAAATAAAATTTTAAAAAATAAGTTAAAAATGGAACTACCATATGACCAAGCAATTTCCCTACTAGGTATTTACCCAAAGGATACAAACATAGTGATTTGAAAGGGCATATGCACCCCAATGTTTATAGCAGCAATATCCACAATAGTCAAGCTATGGAAAGAGCTCAGATGTCCATTATCATATGAATGGATAAAGAAGAAGTGGTTTATGTATGTGTGTATGTATATATACATAGACATATATACATACAGTGGAATATTACTCGGCCATCAAAAAGAATGAAATCTTGCCATTTGAAAGGACATGGATAGAACTAGAGGATATTACACTAAGCGAAATAAGTCAGTCAGAGAAAGCAAATACCATATGTTTTCACTCACATGTGGAATGTAATCAATAAAACAAATGAACACAGGGCAAGGGAAGGAAAAGTAGAAAATGAAAACAGGGAGGCAAATCATAAGAGACTCTTAATTATAGGAAACAAACTGAGCATTGCTGGAGGGAAGGTGGGTAGAGGAATGGGGTAATTGGGTGACGAGCATTAAGGAGGGTACTTGAAGTAATGAGTACTGGGTGTTGTATGCAACTGATGAATCACAAAATTCTACCACTGAAACTAATAATCCAGTACATGTTAGCTAAATTTAATTTAAATAAAAACAAATAAAATAAATTCAAAATTACTGTGCAGAAGGTAGCATCAGCAAGATAGAGGGCTAGGAGGTCCCAAAACTCATTTCCCTCAAATAAAAACAGAAGAAAACTAACAAGAACTATAAACTACAAATTAAAGAAAACAACTCAGGGAAAAGTCTAGACAACAAACAACCAGCAAATATCAAAGGAGCTCAGAAATCAAGAACGGCTACATAGAAAAGTAAAGGAAGCCTATTACTTGTGTCATCCAGTCCCCTAGCCAGGAGCTGCTCGACATCTGGAAGAATGCCCTCAGAGAAGTTCACCACACAGGGAGGAGAGCAGGAGAACCATACAAAGCCTCGCCATTGTAGATATTTGCAGCTTTTGCTATAGATGTCTCCCACAGTCTTCACTAATACTGATCCCAGCTGATGGAGTAATAATGGAGTGCCCCTCTCTGCGTCTACATCCCAGGCTACAGTTGTTAAAATGAGACTTACCCTCAGGGGCCCCAATTGCTGCTATGCCCTACTCCCAGAGATCTGGTATCACAAGTGGAGCTACCACTGCTCTTAGCCCACCCCTGGTCCCAGGTCGGGGCTTTGTCCCACCATTACCAGGGAAGCCTCCACTGCCCTATGTCTGCCCCCTGGGTCACAGGTTGTATTTTGACAGTAATTATTAGGGCCCTGCTGCTGCCTCCCTGATCCCCTCCCACCAGCTTCCACATCTTGGCTCGGGATTGTCATTACAAAGTGTGCTACTGCTGCCTTGGCCAAACCCCATCTCAGGTCAAGACTCTAAACTCATTGCTGAGACAGGTTCTCACTTCCCTGAACCGTACTCCTTGGGTTCCTGGTCATACCTTGGACCCATCACTGCCATGGGTGCTACTACTGCCTTGAACCCCATTCTCCCTGCTCCATGGCAGGCTGTGGTTCTGACCAATTGCTGGGACCCGACTGCTTCTGTACTGAGCTCCATCTGCAAGTCCCAGTCAAGTCTCTGAACCATCACTACAAGGGTGCTAGTGCTGACCTGAGCCCTACCCTAAGGTTTCAGGTTGGGGTTCTGACCCATTATAGCTAGAACCTGAGCTATACCATTGTCTATCATTGTCCTGAGCTTCAGCCCTCAGATCCTAGGTCACAGGGCTCCCAACTGGCATGGCCAGCGTTGTGCTGCCACTGGTGTGCCCAGCTCAATGAATCCCTACATACAGCTTTAACAAACCACCACAAGTTGTGCTGCTGCTATCCTGTGGTTGCCCATGGAGGCCACAATTGAGACTTTGACCTGCCATCTCTAGGTTGTGCTACTACAACACTCTGACCCCAAGACCCATGAGGCACAGGTACTGGTTCCATGAGATATCTACATAGGCCCACATCCTAGACACTAGTTCCTTAGCTGCAGCGATTGTGCCTGTGCCCCAGGACCCAGGTGCTATGGTAGTTCCACATGACCTGATTCAACAAACATTGGTTCCAATAGTGCTCTGAGGCCTCTGAGTGTCAAGACACACAACCAGATATGTGGAAGGATCTTTTTGGCTAGAACCTCCTTCCAGAGGCATAAAAGGAGAGGGGGGAGAACAGGAAGCCCCCAGAAGCCTCAGCCTCTGAAGATATAAATAGCCTTACCTACTACTACTACCTGCAGGGCCCCTGTACCTTAGCCACAGAAGACACCTATAATCTGGCCAATGGCAACCTCAGACAATGGAACAGCATAGTGACTGTACCACTGTGCCTTCTCGGGAACCAAAGATGCTGAATCCTACCCAGATGGTACCCTTACAGTCACCTCTAGGTGAAAGTCTTTTACTAATAAAGCCAGTTTGAAAAGACTGGAAGAGGTAGCAGCACACTCAAGTCCATAGACATCAATGCAAACCCATCAAAAACATGAAAAAGCAAGGAAATATGATACCACCAAAGGAACAAAATAATACTACAGTATTATTTTCCAAAGAAATGGAGATCTGTGAGTTATCTGAAAAAGAATTCAAAATAATGATTTTAAGGAAGCTCAGTGGATTTGGAACACAAACAGACAAATCAATGAACTCAGGA
Source organism: Nasua narica (assembly GCA_028533885.1). Classification (NCBI taxonomy): domain Eukaryota; kingdom Metazoa; phylum Chordata; class Mammalia; order Carnivora; family Procyonidae; genus Nasua; species Nasua narica. Next base: position 100,732,165 of record CM052801.1, read on the forward strand.
AAATAATACATGAACAAAATGAGAAATTCAACAAAGAACTAGAAATCATCAAAAGAACCAAACAGAAATTCTGGAGATGAAAAATACAATGAATGAAGTAAAAAATCCAATCAATACCTTCAACAGTAGGATCAGAAAAAAGAAAGAATCTTTGAGCTTGACAACAGGTATCTTCATATTATCCAATCAGAAGAGAATAAAGAAATTAGAATGAAAAAGAGTGGGAAAAAACTACATAAACTGTGGGACATAATCAAAAGAAACAATATTTGCATTATGGGAGGAGAGGGGGGAAAGGGACGGAAATTTTATTTAAGGAAAAATGGCTGAAAACTTCTCAAATCTGGGGAGAGTTATGGCCATCCAGGTATGGGAAACTCAAAGATCCTCAAACAGAATTCAACTTAAAGAACTCTTTACTGAAACACATTCCAATCAAACTCTCAAAAATCAGTGCAAAGTGACAATCTTGAAAGCAGCAAAAGAAAAAAGAATCATCACATACAAGTGAACTCTGATACTATAAACAGATTTCTCAGCAGAAACCTTGTAGTCATGAGAAAGTGGAATGATATATCCAAAATACTCAAAGAAAAAAAGCCTGCCAACCAAGAATACTCTCCCCAGCATTCTTATAGCGCTGCAGCTAAAAGAAATGAAGGAGAGATGAAAAATGTCCCATACAAAAGCTGAAGGAATTCATAACCACTAGACCTACACTACAAGAAATGCTAAAGGAAGTTCTTCAAGATGGAAAAAAAGTGCTAATAAGTAAAATGAAAACATGCAAAAGTATAAAATTCACTGGTAAAGTTACATATATAGTTAAATTCAAAATACTCATAATACAATGGTAGGGTATAAATCACTTTGAAATCTAGAATATAGGCTAAGAGATAAAAGTTCAAAATAGTTAGAGCTACAATAGTATGTTAATGGATACAAAATATAAAAAGATTAAAATTGGAACATCAATATAAACTGTGTGGGACAAGTAAATACATAAAAGTTGATTATGTCACTGAAGTTAAGCCGTTATATGTTTATATAATTATAAGATATATTTTGAAAGCCTCATGGTAACCACAGAGCAAAAACCTATAATAGATACAAAAATGATAAAGAGAAAAGAATCAAAGCAAACCACTATGAAAAATTGTCAACTCACAAACAAAGAGCAAAATGGGAAGAAAGAAACTAAAGAACAACAAAACAATCAGAAAGTAATTCACAAAATGATTATAGAAAGTCCTTACTTATCAATAATTACTTTAAATGTAAATGGCTTAAATTGGACACAAAGAGACTGAATGGATAAAAAATGACTTATCTATATGCTATATTCAAGAGACTCCCTTAAACATTAAGAATACTCACATGCTGAAAGTGAAAGGATGCAAAAAGATATTTCAAGGAAATGGAAACCAAAAGAGGGTAGGAGTAGCTATACTTAGGTAAGACAAAATACATTTTAAATCAAAAACTAATAATAGACAAAGAAAGTCCTTATATAATAACAAAAAGGTAAATTGGTCAAGAATATATACCAATTACAAACACCTATTCACTCAATATTGTAGCACCTAAGTATATTAAACAATTATTAACAGATCTGAAGGGAGAAATAGAAAAAGCAATAATAGTAGGGGACTACAGTATGCTACTTTCAGCAATGGATATATCATTCAGAAAGAAAATCAATAAATAAATAATGAATTTGAATGATACTTTAGAAGAAATGTACTTAAAATACATAGAGAATATTCCATCTAGCAGCAGCAGAAAATATATTCTTGTCAAGCTCACGTGGAATATTCTCCAGGATAGTTCACATGATAGGTCAGAAAATGTCTCCAAATTTAAGAATATTGAAATTATGCCAACTATCTTTTCCAACCACAACAGCATGAAACTAGAAATCAGTAACAGGAAGAAAGCTGAAAAATTCAAGTGGAGATTAAACAACATGTTGCTGAACAATCAATGAGTTAAAGAAGAAATCAAAAAGGAAATAAAAAATATATATTGAACCAAGTAAAAATGGAAACAATACATATCACAATATATGAGATGCTTCAAAAGCAGTTCTAAAAGGAGAATTTATAGTGATTAAGTGCCTAGATTAAGAAACAAGAAATGGGACACCTGGATGGCTCAGTGGTTTAAGTCTCTGCCTTTAGCTCAGGTCATGATCTCAGGGCCCTTGGATCAAGCCCTGCACTAGGATCTCTGCTCAGCGGGGAGCCTGCTTCCCCCTCTCTCTCTGCCTGACTCTCTGCCTACTTGTGATCTCTCTCTCTCTGTCAGATAAATACATAAAACCTTTAAAAAAAAAAGAAACAAGAAATATCTCAAATACACAACCTCACTTTATACTTCAAGGAATTAGAACTAGAACTATGCCCAATGTTAGCAGAAGAAAGGAAACAACAAAGATCAGAGCAAAAACAAACTAGAGACCAAAAAAGCAATAGGAAAGATCAATGAAACCAAGAGATCATTCTTTGAAAAGATAGATAAAATTGACAAACCTTTAGCTAGATTAACAAAGAAGACGAGAGGATTCAAATAAATAAAATCAGAAATGAAAGACAAGAGACAAGGGGTTAAGAATGATGGAGGAATAGGGGGACCTTAAGCTTGTCTTGTCCCTCAAACACAGATAAATGGTTATTAAATCATTCTGAACACCTGAGAAATCAATCTAAGTTCTGAGAAAAAAAAACCCTGCAAGTCTACAAGTAGAAAAGTGACCACCTTTTGGAAGGTAGGAGGTGTGGACCAATGACTTGGGGGAGATATAGCTGTGGGTATGGCAGCAGGGAGGGATCCCGCGTATGGAGGCTACTGTAAAGTATAAGCAGCAGAGCACAAAATCTGAACTTTTAGAAGTCTAACCTTGGGGGATGTGCACAGCTTAAAGGTGCTCAGATAGCAAAGTGGGGCAGAATCCCAGTAGTGATAGCATGGTTTGAGGATCCTCTGGGTCACAAGAAATATGGGTGGTGCCAACATGCTGCACTGTTACCAGGCAGAGGAGCAGGGAAGATAGCTGAGAGCAAAGGGTCTTGGTGCTGGCTTTCTGCTCTGTTTTGCTATAAACCATGAACCACTGCAGTCATGCTATTGCTTTCCTGGAACTGGCTGCAAACAGCAAAAGCATGGCAAGATCACTGCCCAGAGGGACAGCATGGATCCGCACCATGGGAGTCCCTAAAATTTGGAGTTTTGAAACTCAGTCCTGCACCTGAGATTTAAAAAAAAAAAAAAGTTCAGACACAGTGAGGGTGAATGCAGGATTCAGAGAGAAACCAGGGACACAAAGAGAGGTGACTGATTGTACTTCTGTGAGGGCTCACCGAAGAGGGAGGGGGCTTGAACTTTCTGCTCCGGTAGGAAAGAGCTGGGTGCCACCATATTCATCCTACCCATTAGCACTGAATGACTTCAGGGAACAAAACAGTGCTTCCTAGTGGAGGCCTAACCCACTTACACCAAGCCCTGCCCCCCTGTGCCCTGGAGAAACATTTCCACTGAAACAAGTCAGCCTGAAAATCAGCCCAGCAGGCCCTTCCACGACAAGCACAAAAAAATTGGCTCCCACCAAGTCTACTGATCATAGAGTGCTGCAAAGATTCAGCTCTAAGGGAAATAGAATCTAGCTTCCTTTCCATTTTTAATTATTTATTATTACTATTTGTTCATTTATTTTCTTATTTTTTCAATTCCTTTTAAAATTTAATTTAAATTTTATTTTTATATATTATATATTTTTATTTTTTAATTTACATTTTATTTATTAATTTAAATTTTATTTACATATTTTTTATTTTTTAATTTTCATTTTATTTTTTATAATGGGATCTAGATTGTTTTAACAAGCAGACCAAAACACACCCAGGATATAGGGGTGGATTTTGGCTTTGGGGTGTTTTTGTTTGTTTGTTTTTCTGTTTTTTCTTTCTTCCTTCCTTTTCTGTACAAAATGACAAGACAGAAATTCACCCCAAAAGAAAAAACAGGAAGTAGAACTCAACACCAGGGATTTAATCAATACAGATATAAGTAGTATGCTGAAACTAGAATTTAAAATAACAATTATAAGGATACTATCTGGACTTGAAAAAATCATAGAAGACACTAGAGAATCCCTTACTGTAGAGATAAAAGAACTAAAATCTACTCAGGCTGAAAGTAAAAATTCAAACCCAAATGGATGCCATGACAACAAAGATGGACAAACGAGAATAATGAATCAGTGATATAGAAGATAAAATTATGGAAAATAATGAAGCTGAAGAGGGAAAGAAAGGTATTGGATCAAGAATATTTAAAAGATAAAGGATTGAAATAAACAAAATGACAAATGAGAGAGAACAAATAATCAACCAACAATACTGCAGAAATACAAACAATTGTGAGAGAATATTATGAAAAATTATATGCTAAAAAAATTGGGCAACCTCGAAAAAATGAATAAACTCCTAGAAAAATATATCCTAGCAAAACTTAAGCAGGAAGAAATAGAAAATTTGAACAGACTGATTACTAGCAAGGAAATTGAATCAATCATCAAAAAATTCGAACAAATAAAAATCCAGGACCAGATGACTTCACATGGGATTTCTACCAAACATTTAAGGGAGAGTTACTACCCATTCTTCTCAATTATTCCAAGAAATACAGAAGAAAGAAAACTTCTAAATTCATTCTATGAGGCCAGCATGACCCTGATTCCAAAACCAGATAAAGATACCACAGGGAAAAAGAACTATAGGCCAAATAAGTCTGATGAATACAGATGTAAAAATCCTCAACAAAATATTAGCACACTGAATCCAACAATACATTTTAAGAAATCATTCACCATGATCAAGGGATTAAGGGATGCAAGGATGGTTCAATATTTGCAAATCAACCAACATAGTACATCACATCAATAAGAGAAAGGATAAAAAATATGATTGTTTTGATAGATACAGAAAAAGCATTTGACAAAATAAAATGTTCATTCATGATAAAAACCTGCAACAAAGTAGGTTTAGAGGGAATATATCTCAGCATAATAAATGTCTTAAATGAAAAAAACCACAGTGAATGTCATACTCAATGGGAAAAAAAAGAGCTTTTTCCCTAAGGCCATGCACAAGACAAGAATATCTATTCTCACCACTTTTATTCAACATAGTCCTAACCACAGCAATCAGAAAACAAAAAGCAATAAAGGGCAATCAAGTTGGTAAGGAAGAATAAAATCTTCACTATTTGCAGATGAGATGAAACTATATATAGAAAACCTGAAAGATTCCACCAAAAAACTGCTAGAACTGATAAATGATTCAGTAAAATCTCAGGATATAAATCAACATACTGAAATCCATTGTATTTGTGTATATTAATAACAAAGTAGCAAAAAGATAAATTAAGAATTCCATTTACAAATGCAACAAAAATAATAAAATACCAGAGGAGTCCAAGAGGTCAGAGGACTAGGAGACCTTAATTTTGTCTGTTCCCAGGAATTCAGCTAGATAGTTATCAAATCATTGCAAACACATGAAAACTCAACCAGAGATTGAAGAAAAGAATAGCTACAACTCTATGGATAGAAAAGCGACCATTTTCTGCAAGGTACAGAGAAGTAAATCCAAGGTGGTATATGGGAAGATAGATGGCGGGGAGATGGAGCCTCCATCAACTGGCTTGAAGCAAGTGATAGAGCATTGGAGAACAAAATTGAAATTTGTGGACATCTGCTCCATAGAAGGACACCACTCAGGTGGCTAGGTGGGGGGGGGTGGCAGTGGGGGTGAAGAACCCTTGCAGGGAAAGTGTGGTCTCAGAATCCTCGGGGTCACAGGAAGATCACGGGTACCTGAATGTGGCAGAGTTCCAAGGTATCAGAGTGGGGAAACTGGCTGCAAAGACTGAGCCCAAGAGTGGGCTCTCAATTCAGGGTTGCCATAAACTGTGACCACAGCACAGTAGGGTCTCTCCTCTTCGAGCAAGGACCCAACAAGCAGCAGAACTGTGGAGAGTCCCCTTGCTCTCCCAGGAGGAACAGTGTGGGAGAACACCACAGGAGTCTGTTGGGATTGGAGGCCCCAAACGGTGTCATGTGCCTGAGATCAAAACTCTTGGTCACAGGCTGGGTGAACATGGAGTACAGCCAGAAACAAGTGTGACAGTACTGACTGACTGCTTTTCCCTGAGGGCTCACAGATGAGTGAGGCCCCAAGCTTTTAGCTCTGGGGCTAGAGATCGGGAGGCTACCATTTTCATTCTCATCCTGTGACCCTGCACAGAAAGCCTTCAGGGAACAAAAGATAGAGAGAGCAAAACAGAAAAGATTCCTTAGCCTCACCCCCTGGCCAGGGCAGTGCAATTCTGCCTGGGCCAAAGACTTTTGAGAATCAACACAACAGGCCTCTCCCCTAGAAGATGCAGGAGTCCGTGGAGTTTGGTATGGGTAGAGTGGAGATGGACTGATCTGGAGGATCTGTTGAGGGGGTGGACCACAACACTGTGGCTCTGGGCTGGAGATTCCCGCTCAGCCATATTCGCTATGACCCTCTAAAGAGAAGTGGAAAGAGGCCAGGGAACAAAAGCTGTGCAGCCAATCATCTCACATTAGGCCCATCCCCCTAACAAGGGTGGGGGAAGCCCACCCAGGCAAAGACACCTGAGAAGCTGAGTAGCACCCCCTCCTCCAGAAGATAAACTGGAAGAACAGGTCCCATAGGACTGTAAAACTCCAGCACCAGGGGAAAATAATACAGAGAGAACCAGGTGTTCCCTCACCTATACTTCAGGCTAACATTTCACATTTCTTTTTTAGTTTCTTTTCTTATTCTTTCATTTTTTTTAACCCTGCTCCCAATTCAAATAGATTCTTATTTCCCAACCAATGTTTTTAAGTTGCTTACCTTTTACTTTTTTCACATGTTTTATACATTTATGCCCCATACTAGCTAGCTCATTTTTCACTCTATTGAATTTTATCTTAATATGTATATAAGTTCTAATTTCTTTGAAATTTTGAGATATAGTGTCTTCTAACACACAGACCAAAAATCAGGCAGAAATAGGCAGATCACCCTAATATGTCGACCCTGAGAGATTATAATCTCTCTCCTCACCCCCTTTTTTCTTTTCTTTTTTCTCTTTTCTCTTTCTTTTTTATTATTTTGGAGGATTGTGGCTTTGATGGCGTATCTGTGGTAGCTTTCAACCACTTTGGATTTTTTTGTAGGAATGTTTTGCTTGGGTTCTAGTTGATATTTTGGAGTCTGTCCACTCCCTCAACCATCCCTCAATGGAATGACTAAGAGAAGGAACTCCCAATAAAGAAAAGAACCACAGACAATGTCCTCTGTCACAGATCTAATGGACATGGATATAAGCAATTTATCAGAGATAGACTTCATGGTAGCAATCATGAAATCAATAGCTAGGCTTGAAAGAAGCATTAGTGACAATATAGAATCTCAAAGGGCAAAAATGTGATCTAATCAGGCCAAACCTAAAAATGCTATGAATGAGATGCAGTCCAAACTTGATACTCTAACAACCAGGGTAAATGAGGTAGAAGAACAAATTAGTGATCTAGAAGATAAGCTGATAGAATGGAAGGAAGCTGAGGAAGATAGGGAGAGGTAGCTAGTAGCCAATGAGAATAGACTTAGATCAATGATGCCATGAAACATTCCAATGTCAGAATTATTGGGATCCCCAGGAGGGTGGAGAGAGAAGACTAGAAGGTATATTTGAGCAAATCATACCTGAAAACTTCCCTAATCTGGGGAAGGAAACAAGCATTCATGTCCAAAAGACACAGAGGAACCCTCCCAAGATCAATCAAAATAAATCAACACCCGGGCATATAATAGTGAAGCTGGCAAAGCTTTGAGCCAAGAAAGCTATCCTGAGAGCAGCAAGGGGAAGAGGTTTCTTATGTACAGAGAGAGGAACATCAGAATAACACCAGACCTACACACAGACAACTGGCAAGCCAGAAATGGCTGGCAAAACATATTCAGCCTACTAAATGAGAAGAACATGCAGGCAAGAATACTTTATCCAGAATGGACTGGCATAAAGTATTCAGGGTACTAAATGAGAAGAACATGCAGCCAAGAATTCTTTATTCAGCAAGTCTGTCATTCAGAATGGATGGAGAGATAAAGAGCTTCCAGGACTGAGAGAAACTGAAAGAATATGTGACCACCAACCCAGCCTTGCAAGAAATATTAAGGGGGATTCTGTAAAAGAAGACCCCCAAAATAATATAGACCAGAAATTAACAGACACAATCTATAGAAACAGGAACTTTACAGGCAATACAATGAAACTAAATTCCTATCTTTCAATAGTTACTCTCAACATAAACGGGCTAAATGCTCCCATGAAGAGCCACATGGTTTCAGATTGTATAAAAAAGCAGGACCCATCCATCTGCTGTCTACAAGAGACTCATTTTGAACCTAAAGACACCTCCAGATTGAAAATGAAGGGATGTAGAACCATTTACCATGCCAACAGACCTCAAAAGAAAGCTGGGGTAGCAATTCTCATATCAAACAAATTAGATTTTAAACCAAAGCCTGTAGTAAGAAATGTAGAGGGATACTATATCATACTTAAAGCATCTATACAACAAGAAAATCTAATAATTGTAAATATCTACACTCCCAACATGAGAGTAGCCAACTACATAAACCAACTAATAACCAAAATAAAGAATCATATCAATAATAATACATTAATAGCAGGAGAATTCAAAACTCCACTCACAACAATAGACAGATCATCTAAGCAGAAGATCAGCAAAGAAACAAGAGCATTGAAGGACACATTGGACCAGATGGACTTTGTAAATATATACAGAATATCCCATCCTAAAACAACAGAATACCATTCTTCTCAAGGACACACGGAACTTACTCCAGAATAGATCACATACTGGGTCACAAGTCAGGCCTCAACTGACACCAAAAGATTGAGATTATTTCCTGCATATTTTCAGACCACAATGCTTTTAAACTGGAACTCAACCACAAGGAAAAATTTGGAAGGAATGCAAACACTTAGAGATTAAAAAGCATCCTGCTAAAGAATGAGTGGATCAACCAGGAAAATAGAGAGGAACTAAAACAATGCATGCAAACCAAGGAAAATGAAAACATTTTCAGAACCTATGGAATATTGCAAAGTCGGTCTTTAGAGAGAAGTATATAACCATCCAAGTCTTGCTCAAAAAATTAGAAAAATCCCAAATGCACAAGCTAACCTTACATCTAAAGGATCTGGAGAAAGAATAGCAAATAAAGCCTAAACCAAGAAGAAGAAAATAATAAACATTAGAGCAGAAATCAATGAAACAGAAACCAGAAGAAAGTAGAACAGATCAATGAAACTAGAAGCTGGATCTTTGAAAGAATTAATAAAATTGATAAACCTCTGGCCAGATTATCCAAAAGAAGAGAGAAATGACACAAATTAATAAAATCATGAACAAAAGTGGAGAAATCACCACCAATACTAAGGAAATACAGACAATTATTAGAACTTATTACCAGTAGCCATATGCCAACAAACTAGGCAATCTGGAAGAAATTGATGCATTCCTGGATACTTATAAACTACCAAGACTAAAACATGAAGAAGTGGACAATCTGAACAGACCAGTAAACAATAAGAAAATTGAAACAGAATTCAAAAACCAAAAAAACAGGAGTCGAGAGCCAGATGGCTTCCCAAGGGAATTCTACCAAACATTGAAGAAGAAATCACACGTATTCTACTGAAGCTGTTCCCAAAAAATAGAAACAGAAGGAAATCTTCCAAACTTCTTCTATAAGGCAAGCATTATCCTGATCCCAAAACCAGACAAAGACCTCAACAAAAAGGAAAATTACAAACCAATATCCCTGATGAATATGAATGCCAAAAGATTCAATAAGATATTAGCCAATAGGATCCAATAGTACATTAAAAGGATTATTCACCAGGTGGGATTTCTTCCTGGGATGCAAGGGCGGTTCAACATTCACAAATCAATCAACATGATAGATCATATTAACAAAAGAAGAGAAAAGAACCATATGATTGCCTCAATTGATGCAGAAAAAGCATTTGACAAAATACAGCATCTTTTCCTTATTAAAACTCTTCAAAATACAGCAATAGAGGGAACATACCTCAGTATCATAAAAGCTATCCATGAAAAGCCCATACTAAGTATCATTCTCAATAGTGAAAACTGAGAGCTTTTCCCCTAAGGTCAGGAACACTGCAGGATGCCCGTTCTCACCACTTTTGTTCAACATAGTACTAGAAGTCCTAGCCCCAGCAATCAGACAACAAAAAGAAATAAAATGCACTAAAAAAATGCACTAAAGTTGGCAAAGAAGAAGTCAAACTCTCTCTCTCTGCAGATAACTTGATACTTTATGTGGAAAACCCAAAGGACTCCACCCCAAAATTGGTAGAAGTCATACAGGAATTCAACGTGGCAGGATACAAAATCAATGCACAGAAACCAGTTGCATTTCTATACGTTAACAATGTGACTGAAGAAAGAGAAATTAAGGAATCAACCCCATTTACAATTGCACCAAAACCCCTAAAATACCCAGAAATAAATCTAACCAAAGAGGTAAAAGATCTGTACACTAGAAACTACAGAACACTTATTAAAGAAATTGAAGAAAAGCACCGAGACGAAAAAACATCCCATGCTCATGGACTGGAAGAAGAAACACTGTGAAAAAGTATATGCTGCACAGAGCAATCTACACATTTGATGCAATCCCTATCAAAATACCATCAACGTTTTTCACAGGGCTGGAGCAAACAATCCTATAATTTCTATGGAACCATAAAAGACACCCAGTCACCAGGGGAATGTTGAAAAAGAAAACCAAAGCTGGGATCATCACCAGGCCTGACTTCAAGCTCTATTACAAAGCTGTAATCATCAAAACATGATGGTATTGGCACAGAAACAGACATATAGATCAATGGAACAGAATAGAGAGCCCAGATATGGACCCTCAACTCTATGGCCAACTAATCTTTGACAAAGCTGGAAAAAAATATCCAATGGAAAAAGTCTCTTCATTAAATGGTGCTGGGAAAATGGGACAGGCACATGCAGAAGAATGAAACAGGACCATTCTCTTACACCATACGCAAAGATACTCAAAATGAATGAAAGACCTCAATATGAGTTGGGAACCCAACAAAATCCTAGAGGAGAACATAAGCAGTAAACTCTTCAACATCAGCCACAGCAACTTCTTTCAAGACACATCTCCAAAGGCAAGGGAAACAAAAGCAAAAATGAACTTTTGGGACTTCATGAAGATAAAAAGCTTCTGCACCGCAAGGGAAACAGTCAACAAAACAAAGAGGCAACCCACGGAATGGGAGAAGATATCTGTAAGTGACAATACAGACAAAGTTCTGATATCCAAGATCTATAAAGAATTCTTCAAACTCAACACTCAAAAAACATATAATCAAGTAAAAAATGGGCAGAAGACGTGAATAGATGCTTCTCCAAAGAAGACATACAAATGGCTATCAGACACATGAAAAAAATGTTCATCATCATTAGCCATCAGGGAGATTCAAATCAAAACCACACTGAGATACCACCTTACACCAGTTAGAATGACCAAAATTAACAAGACAAGAAACAACAAATGTTGGGAGGATGTGGAGAAAGGGGAACCCTCTTACACTGTTGGTGGGAATACAAGTTGGTGCAGCCACTTTGGAAAACAGTGTGGAGATTCCTGAAGAAATTAAAAATAGAGCTACCCTATGACCCTGAAATTGCACTACTGGGTATTTACCCCAGAGATACAGATGTAGTGAAAATAAGGACCATATATACCCCAATGTTCATAGCAGCAATGGCCACAATCGCCAAACTGTGGAAAGAACCAAGATGCCCTTCAACAGATGAATGGATAAAGATATGGTCCATATATACAATGGAATATTATGCCTACATCAGAAAGGATGAATACCCAACTTTTGTATCAACATGGACGGGACTGGAAGAGATTATGCTGAGTGAAATAAATCAAGCAGAGAGTCAATTATCATATGGTTTCACTTACATGTGGAGCATAAGGAAAAACATGGAGGACATTGGTAGAAGGAAAGGAAGGGTGAATTGGGGGAAATTGGAGGGGGAGATGAAGCAAGAGAGACTATGGACTCTTAGAAACAAACTGAGGGTTTTGCAGGGGAGACGGGTGGGGGGTTGGATGAGCCTGGTGGTGGGCATTAAGGAGGGCACATATTGCATGGAGCACTGGATGTGGTATATAAACAATGAAACTTGGAACATTGAAAAAATTAAATTTAAAAAATAAAAATAAAAATGGGCAGAAGACATAAACAGACATTTCCTCAAAGAAGACATCTAGATGATCAACAGACACATGAAAAGATGCTCAATATTACTCATTATGAGAGATGAGTGCAAATCAAAACTACAATGAGATATTACTTCACACCTCTCGGAATGGCTAAAATCAGTAACTCAAGAAACAAGTCTTGGCTGAGATGTGGAGAAAAAGGAACCCTCATGCATTGTTGGTGTAAATGATAACTGGTGCAACCACTGTGGAAAACAGTATGGAGATTCCTCAAAAAGTTAAAAAAAAGAACTACCCTATGATCCAGCGATTGCACTACTGGGTATTTACTCAACAAATACAAAATCACTAATTCAAAGGCATACACTCACTCTTATGCTTTTAGCAGCATTATTTACAATGGCCAAACTATGGAAGCAACCCAAGTGTCCATTGATAAATGAATGCATAAAGAAGATGTGGTATATTTATACAGTGGAATATTATTCAGTCATAAAAAGAGTAAGATCTTGACATTTGCAACAACATGGATAGAGCTAGAGAGTATAATGCTAAGAAAAATAAGTCAGTCAGAAAAAGACAAATACCATTGCATCAACACAGGTGGAACTGGAGGGGATTATGCTAAGTGAAATAAGTCAAGCAGAGAAAAATAATCATTATATGGTTTCACTTATATGTGGAACATAAGGAATAGCATGGAGGACATTAGGGGAAGGAAGGGAAAACTGAAGGGGAGAGTCAGAGGGAGAAATGAACCATGAGAGACTATGGCCTCCAGGAAAAAATCTGAGGGTTTCAGAGGGGAGGCAGTGAGGGGATGGGGTAACAATGTCATGGGTATTAAGGAGGGCACATGTTGCAATGAGCCCTGGATGTTATATGCAAATAATGAATCATGGAACACTAAATCAAAAACTAATGAATTACTGTATGGTGACTAATATAACATAATAAAAAAAAAGACAAATTCCATATGATTTCACTCATATGTAGAATTTAAGAAACTCAACAAATGAGCAAAGAAAAAAAAAAGAGAAAGAGAGAGATAAACCAAGAAAAAGACTTGAACTATAGAGAACTGATGGTTACCAGAGGGGAGGTGGGTAGGGGGATGGATGAAATAGGTTATAGGGATTAAGGAGTGTACTTCTTGTGATAAGTACTAGGTGATGTATGGAATTGTTGAATCACTATATGGTATATCTGAAAGTAATATAACACTGTATGTTAACTATACTGGAATTAAAGTAAAAAATTTAAAAAATCTCAAGTTTCAATAAATTGCAGTCATACTTAGGAAAAAATATCCATTTGGCACTTACTTGTTACTTAGGTTGATCAGTTATGAAATTACTTATAGTCAACCATTTTGGCCCAGAAAATTATAATTTCATAATGGTCCAGCCTAACACTCTTCATACATACGTTTCTCATTTGCTGATGGTCAAAATACTGAGCCAGGAAATAGGAATATAAGACATATCCTTATTACATAAAGCTGAAATTGTTCCCTTCAGCTTTTTCTTACAAATATGGGACTGGCAAAGTAGGAAGATGGGGAGTAGGTGAACTAAGCTCGCCTTTTCTATAGATACACTAAAATAACAATGACATTTATACATCTAACTGTGAAAATGACCTGAATACTGGCAGAACAGATCTTCCATGTCTAGTTGTAGAAAGAAGTCAATATTGAAGAGGAGAGTAGGGATAGAGATGTGGTTGGAAATCAAACCCCCAGCACAACTTACCACAAATGAGACAGAGATCATAAGCACAGAGAAGAAAGAGGATCGGACCTCAAACCAGGTACCCCTGGCAGTGGGGACCTGCACTAGGAAGACAAGTCCTCATAATATCTGACTTTGAAAACCAGTAGGGCTTAACTCTGGGAACTTCAAAAAATCAGCAGGGCTTAACTTTGGTACTTTAAAAATTAGCAGGTTTATCTCTGGGAAAGCCAGAGGGCAAGAGAAAACTCACTCCCTGCAATTAAAGAGCCAGTGTACTAAATAACTCAGCCCAAGACACACCAGCAAATCAGTCGTTTGAAAAGTGTCTGGTGAATACACTAAGGAGACATGTTGCCTAACTTTAGAACATGTGCCAGAGAAGCATAGATTTTTCTGGGAATTAAAGGGCTGGCAGGCACTATTTCTTTCTCTCCCTTAGCTGAGATAGCCAGATGCTTTCTGGAGCCTAATACCCTGTCTACCTTGCAAGCACCATGTGCCCTGCCCTGGCATTCTTCTGCAGACCCACCCATCTGCTTCAGACGGGATCCCTCCAAAGACACTCTTGCCACACCACACCTGACAGGCAGACCCAACTGGGACTGGCAACAATCCAACACTCCCTGGGGAAGGGGACAGATAACCCCAGACACCAGTATGCCTGCAGTTTCTGTAGCTGGGACTCTTAGCTGGCCACACAGGGAGTAAGCCTTGCCCTACAGTGTACCTGTAGTATAGCAGAGAGGCTAATTGCAAACAGCCAGGCTGAATACTGGCCGCACCCACCAATAATCTCAAAGGAGCTGCATTCAGGCATCTCAGCAGCATAGAGAGCAAATGCTAAGTACTATGTTCACAGCAGCAAAGTGGATCATCGCAGCAGGCTGGGCTGAAGGCAACTGCAGCTCAGCCATAATAGTAGGGTGTATGCAGCCCACACAATAAACACCCCTGGAGCACCTGGTTTTGGTGACAAGGAAAGATTATGTTATAGGGTACCATAGGTCCTCCACTACACAAGGCTACTACTTTCAAGACCAGGAGATGTATCTGACCTACCTAATACATAGAAACAAACACAAGAAGTTAGACAAAATGAGAAGAAATGTGTCCCAAATGGAAAAAGAAAATAAAATCACAGTAAAATAGCTAAATGAAATGGAAATAAACAATATTCCTAATAAATAGTTCAAGATAATGATCATAGATACTGTACTTGAGAAAATAGTTTGTGAACTCAGTGAGAACTTCAAGAGACAGAATACATTAAAAAAAAAAAGAGCTGAATAATTCAATAATAGAAATGAAAAATACACTAGAGGGAATCAACACCATATTAGAAGATTCAGAACAGACCAGGGAGCTGGAAGACACAATAATGGAAAGCAACCTTGCTGAACAGCAAAAATAAAGAATAATAATAATGAGAATTGGATACAGGAACTCTGACACATTATCCAGCATAAAAACATTATAGAAATCAAAGAATGAAGAGAGGGGCGACTGGGTGGCTCAGTGGGTTAAAGCCTCTGCCTTCAGCTTGGGTCATGATCTCGGGGTCCTGGGATGGAGCCCCGCATTGGGCTCTCTGCTCAGCGGGGAGCCTGCTTCACCCCCCGCCCCCGCCTGCCTCTCTGCCTACTTGTGATCTCTCCCTCTCTCTCTCTGTCAAATAAAATAAATAAAATCTTAAAAGAAAAGAATGAAGAGAGACAAAAGTGGGCAGAAAACTTATCTGAAGAAATAATAAGTGAAAAAATTTTAATCTGAGGAAAGAAACAGACACCCAGATGCAGGAAGCACAGAGAACCCCTAACAAGATGAACCCAAGGAGGCTCGTACCAAGACACATAATTAAAATAGCAACAACATATAGTGATAAAAGGAGAATTTAAAAAAAACAGCAAGAGAAAAGTAAAGTTACATACAAAGGAAACCCCATAAAGACATCAGCTGATTTTTCTGCAGAAATTCTGCAGGCCAAAAAAAGAAATTTTACAGGCCAATGTGCTAAAAGGGAAAAAAACTAGAACCAGGAATGCTCTACCTGGCAAGATTATCATTCAGAATAGAAAGAGATAAAGTTTCTCAGATAAAAGTTAAAAGAGCTCATCCCTGCTTTACCAGCCTTGTAAGAAATGTAGAGAATTTTTAAAGTGAAAATAAAAGATCATAATTAGAAGACTACTATGAACAGAAAAAATTCACAGTAAAAGCAAACATATGGTAAAAGTAGTAATAGTAGATTATAAAGCCAGGATGGAGGTTAAAACACAAAAGTAATAAAATCAATTATAGCTACATCGCAAATGACACTACAGACAAAGGTCTGATATCTAAGATCTATAAAGAACTCCTCAAACTCAACACTCCCAAAACAGATAATCACATCCAAAAATGGGCAGAAGACATGAACAGACACTTCTCCAAAGAAGACATACAAATGGCTA